>JAKEEE010000204.1:0-144922 GCA_021498325.1 Bactrocera minax
CAGCAATAGCGCATGTATCGTTTATAAGTGTAATATCCACGGGAGCAATATTTAGTAGCATACTTCTAGCATTTATTTTCTCGTTTGCTTCATAAGCCCAGATTAAAAATCTCTCAACAATGTTGGAATTTTTGTCGATACCACAAATATCTGAATGTATCAAAATTTGACGAATAGTTTCAAAAGCTTCAGTTCGCCTTAAAATACTGTTACTAATAATAGATTGAATTAGATTGTTACTTGATTCAAACGAAAGTTTTCCGTGTTTTATTAATTCTTGTAGCAATATTTGTTTCTCTATTATAATATCATTATTTTCGGAGGACTCAGAAATTAAGAAATTTACTATTTTTTTCCACGTTTCCTCAATATAACTGATGTAAAATTTGTCATTACTTGACGACAAATCGTCTTCGAACTTTAAGATCGCTGTCAGACTACGCCGTATACTTCGCCAGATCACCACATTCGACGAAATATTTAACACAGTTGAAACAAATTGAAGCAGCTCCTGATAATTGGATAGGTTTATAATATTTCGTTGATTATTAAGGAGGGTAGCCAGGATTGCTAACCTGAAATATTTTAAGTGTAACTACAAAGATTTGTAAGCAATTTTTTTCAGTTTGTTTTTGATTATCTAACTAAATAATTTATAACAAGTAAGGAAGGGCTAAGTTCGAGTGTACTCTTGGGAGCACTCTTTGTGAAAATTTGTATTTCGACATCTTCATTGGTAATTGATTTATGTGTTCTAATTGAAGAATCATATTGTTTTTTTAATATGGGATATATGGGAAGTGAGCGTGGTTGGATTCCGATTTCTCACATTTTCATACTGGAATATAAGAAACAAATATAATGTCGCGCACTAACGCGAATTTTGTTGAAAACCGTAAAGCAGTCCATGAGGTTATGGGCACCCATTTTCCAATTTTTACACCGGTTCCTGAGAAGCACATAATACTATCTTGGTTGTGAAATTTAGTGCTTCTGACCTATTTATTTAGTTAGTTATCGCACTTTTAGTAAACTTCAGCAAGTTATATGGGGGGTGGGCGTGGTTATCCTCCGATTTCACTTATTGTCACACTGTTTGTGGAGGTGAGACGATTTGTCCACAGTAAATTTGGAGGCTGTAGCTTTATTGGTTTGCGAGATATGTACATTAAACATATTAGGGGGCGAGACTAATACCGCTTTTTAAAAATTTTCAACCCGCAGATGTCTCTCCCTACTAGTATTCTCTGTATCAAATTCCAGTTTTATATCTTAAGCATTTAGAGTATTAGAGTTTTAAGTTTAGAGGATTTTTTATCGGATTATTATATCGGAGTATATCTTTCAAGCCTAATATACAAAATTTCGAAGTTCCGGTTTACTTTATACCCCATATATCGGCCAATCTTCGAGATGTTTTACTTATGCCTGATGTCAAAAATTCATAAGATCGGGTGAATACTTCCCTTAGCTTCCATATACTAATATGAGAATTTGAAAAAGTCCGGTTGACTTTACTTACTTATTTTCCGGGTAATATGGAAGAAATCTTAGCAAAATTAAATGAACGTATAATCTGGAATATTCTAAAAGAGTCCCATCCCCCTATACTTCAAACAATGATTATCGTTATTCTACAATAAGTGACTCTATGCCGAATATGTCTGTAAAATGTTGATCTATCTTAATGAAATTGACTGGAAATAAGAGCATACTTTAGTTTATTGCCAAAAGAAAGTGTTATCAGACCTTCCCCTTCCCTAGCCCCAAGAGAGTGATTTCCGACTTCCCTACTGACGTTAAACTGTTTATATAAGTAATTATGTATGATAATTTAAAGAAATTTAGTGTTTTTTAACCATAATGTGGTTTAGCGCTGAATATAAATGAGACCTTGGTCTAAACCCAATATCTCGAATATAATGAATTCCGTTTCTATGGTTGACTCCTTCCTCATGTACACAATATACTAAATTGTGTTGCTTTGATTGAGGTTATATCGCAAATATCTCCGTAGATGTCTCAACAAAACTAAATAAAAATATTTCGAGTAATATTATGTTATTCGGTAATAAAAATTATTGCTGTTGTAACCTTTCACAGCTCTAGTATTATGAATATATATATATAGATGATTTGCCTTAATTAGATTGACTTTATGACTATATGACTTAAAGCAAAAGTTTAAATGATGCCAAATATGATTGCAAGCCATTAGAGATTTCGTTGAATAACGTACATTGATCCGTACGTATTTGATCCGAAGAAGCTGATTTCGAAAATTGACCACCAGTGTGATAGCTCGCTAAGGCCAAATATTTATTATTTAAAAATAGACTCATTCACTTTTATTTGTATGAATTTTATTCATCAACTGAGTACTCAAAATTAATTAAAATAAACAAAAGCGATTATCGAAATCAAAAGTGTTTTCATATTGTAACATTGAACATTATAATAGTCAATCTGAAACTGACTGCCAACCGTCATATTGGAGTTGGAAAATTTTCAATGTTTTCTCCGAAAAGTATGACAATCGGCAGCCATTTCAAATTGAATTCTCCATTGGAATTGTTGCTTTGTGTTAAAATGTTTGCAGGTTGGGTTGCGGTCAGGTTGATTTTAAACTGTATTTCCTCTCATTGAAGTCACTCTGTGATAAACGATGATTTTCGTTTTGCTGTCAAGTGCGAAAGCGATCAAATCGAATGTTTTTCCGATACGGGAACATGCAACATACCATTGACATATACTGGCATGGTGTGAAAAACATTCACTTTCTAGATTTAGGCCACAAACACTCAATGATTGGCATATCGGTTGGGATCATTGATATTCTAGGAATAACTTAAGTGAGGAAGTTCACCTTTGAACTTTCCTTTTAGTACTCTCTCGTAAATCACATTGCTCGAGTTTTGTAACCGTGGCAAGCCTGGCACATTCAAAGAATTCAAAAACTCAGTTGGATAGTTGGTTCCTTCGTCTTCCTTTGTTATTACAGTTGATAGATTTGACGTAAGGCAGTGAACCAACGATTTGATTTTGAATTGTGCAGTTATGTTGCAGAAATGTTGCAGTTCGGAAACACTTTGTTAATGAGCCCTCTTTCGTTGAGACGAATTTGCAAAAATTCGGCGGGAACCAAAATCAATCCATTCGATACGTCGACAGGAACACGACCATTACAGATAGTTAGCAGTTGATTGGAGAACACTTCGGCAGATGAATCATTTAGCTATGCAACTCGCATGTTTGTTGTCATCTGTAGTTTCTTCAATAATGCCATAATGTCGATGATTTGAGGCAAACATTGACTTCATGGGCAGCGGTCGATCATGGTATTACTGGCCCCCCAAAACATCTTGCGTCATTACGCAGATATTCCATAGTACGATTCAGAGCTTATAAAGCACGTTTAAGCGACATTGTGAATTCGTTCCAGATTATGATTTTGCTTGGACAAAGTAAAAACATGCGAACATTTCCATCATCAATTACCTTTATCACTGTATCGTACATTTATTTTTGTTGGGGATTCAGCAAAGGTACATTCGTTCGAACAAATTGGCTTAATGCATTTGTGGCGTATTCACGTTAACGCTGCAATTCTCGTTCGAAAGCGTCATTTATTCCACGATTTGGCGAAGGCATTCCTAACGTAACTAACAAACTGCCCTGCATGAGGTAAGACAAGCCTTCTATTAAAATCAAAGCAAAATAGTTGTACATCTTTTCATTCATCTCAAGATGGGGATTTTCTGAATAGATACGAACTCTATACAAAATGTCTTCTTACATGTCATCCTTGTACTTATCTCACAAATCACGTGGATTCGATGGAAAACATGTGGAAAGAATAATCGCAAATAATTGCAATAATAAATCTGTCCTGAAGATGCGGAATTGCTTCAGCTATTGTTCTGTCCCGATGCTTATCGTTGTCAAGCAAATTGATCTCCTGGCATGCAGCGCGAAATGTTGGCAACGCTACACCATTGACAGTTCGAAGTGATTCAAATGATCCGGGCCACGAACATTCACCAGCAATGGTCGAATGTAAAATCAATCATCATTACTCGGATGAACCGTATAAATACATTTGTTTCGTTTTGAATCATTGGACCAGATTTTCGTCAACAATCACAACCGCAACCTCATCTATTGTTGGAGCGTTAAATTGGCATTCGTGCGACTCAGAAGTTTGTTTATCCGCTCAGATCACGACTTTATAGTCATCATTTGACATGGGATCCAACGCAATTTTGAATAACCGAGCCAATGCATGATGTTCATGAAGTGGCAGCTGCAGATCATGAAGAATTCCCTTCTCATTGTCGTATTTATTGTTTGGCGGTGATCAAATTGATTTTCCAAATTGCCTATGAAGCACATTTAGATAAATTGATGTTTCGCGCCTTCAAGCGGTAGCAATGATCTAATTCGATGGTGAATTTGATCTTGGATCTGTAGAGTCGAAGACGAAATTAGAATCAATAAGTTTTGATCATCAATCAAAAATTTCCTTAATTAAATTTAATTTCTTTAATGTTGGGTTGAATCCTCGTTCATCAATAATATCTGCTCCAAATAAATGACTTGAAAGCATCCGGTATATTTCTGACTGTTCGATAGAAAAGAGGTTCTGGTGTTTCTCTACGAATCAAAGAATACAATGTCTCTGGTGTCGAGAACAATGGCGGTAATTTAACTTTGCCACCGAGACAGCATAATCACGCGTTTACTCGACGTTTTCGCATCGTTAACTGAGCCGTTTTATTTGCCGCCAATTTTTCTTCTAGTGTTTGTGATGCATGAAGGCGAGGTAACAAGGCGCTGTTTTCATGCAATTTTTTGTTAATCGGTATTCAATTGATTGGCGATATTCTGAACTTTACTTGCATTACGGGTTCGACGCGAAAGATTAGATCTTCTACCTAGGGACATTGTGAATAACAGTGAGAAATTAATGGCACAAAAGCAATTAAGGAATTATCGATACAAACATGTGCACATATGTCATAACCTCACTAAATAAACAGCTTCGTTGGCAAATTATCTTTTGAAAATTTAAGTCGATGCCAAAATAATCTATCAGAACGAAATGAACAGCGAATTTGAATTGATTTTCAAAGTATTCCATATAAGAATTACACACACAAACCGAAATAAACGTTAGGACTGATTATCAATACGCACGCAATCACAAAGAACCATTTACAATCTGCAATTCATCAAACTGAACTCACCTCTATGAAATCGCTTTTCGCTGGTAATTTTCACAAAAAATAGTCTTAAACCAATGTACTAAATCAAATTGAATTAAAATAACTGTCAAAACTGTCGATTAAAATTTGATAAAACTTAAAAAAAGACATCTGTATTAAATAAAAAATACGACTATTATAAATGTATTATAACATGCCAAAAAAATCAATGACAACTATAATAAATTTGTAATTATAAAAATATTATTATTTTTCTAAATATATAAAAGAGAGTGACGTTAGTTATATGCGAAGACTGTACAATAACTGTACAAAAACTTTATATTAAAAAATGTTGCGTATGAATTCAAATTTTTATTCAACGAAACTGTGAATGGATTACAATCATACTTGGTATCGTATTGTGGCGAACATGAATTCCATCGACAATAACTTACCCGAATCTACCAGGCATAGAAACTAATAGTTGGTAAAATGTTCGAGTGACGATCTGTTGGTTCCGATCTACTATATAAGGGCTGCCGGAGTAGCAGCAGGACACAGTTCTAATTAGTGTTGTCAAGTAAAGTGCAAGTGAAGTATAAGTAAGCTCTTCATAACGAGTACCATTGTGTTAAGTTGTTGAGTTAGAAATAAAGAAAAGGGTATAGTCATTAAATGGTGACTGTTATTTAACAATCCAGTGATCGAACTCAGAGTAGTTTCAGCGTGAACGATTTATTTAGTAAATCCGCTACAATATTAACTTATATTACAAGTCATAGACTTACAGTGGCTCCAAGCCAAAGTCGGACACCATAGCAAAAAATGCTCCTTCTAAAAATATTTGAACCAAACCAATTAAAACAAAAGGTAAAATGTTTTTTCAATTACTCATTTATTGCACTTCCAAAATATAAAAACAAAACATTAAAACTAATTCAGTATTATAAAATATTCTAGTAAAACATCAAATAAGAGTAAATTCAATGTACAAACCAAACACGGACAACCAACAAGTTTTTGGAAATATCGAGATATATTTTAAAAACTAATATTTTGTATGAAGATCTTTATTTTTAATAACCATTTTGAGCCGGTTAGGCATTAATTTAACCAATTTTTCGCAAAAACTAAGTTCGATTTTTTCCCATTCTTATAACAAGATAGATTTCAAGTCATTTTTGCTTGAAACGGAATGCTGTCGAATTTTTATGTTAAGATGGTGCCATATACATATTTTGTGCTTTGGATCATTGTCTTGATAGAAATACCAATCATCACCAAGATTCAATCTTTAAAGACATTTTGGTAAATTTTCTCTTAAAATGTTGAGAAAATCATTCTGATTCATTATTCCATCAATAAAATGCGAAGATCCTGGTCCAGAAGCCGAAAATTAACCCCAAACCATTACCGATCTGCGACTATATTTGACAGTTGATCTCAAATTGCGCAGTTGTAGCTCCTCATTTGGTTCCCTCCAAACATATGGTTTTCTCTCTTTATCGCTTTTTTGAGTGGGTAAAAATTTTGTTGTGGGCAGCTTTACGCTCACTTTCCACATTTTTGTTGATTTTAAAGCGCATAATTATATCGTGAACAATGGAATGACTTCTGCCGACAATTTCAGCAATATCACGCACAGATTTTCCATCGTTGGAATGCTTAAAAACCAACTTTCCCAATTCAATACTTGTTTGGCCTCTTTGCCTAAACCTTTTTGAAAAATTGGATAAATCAATGCCTAACCGGCTCAAAATGGTTATTAAAAATAAAGGTCTTCATACAAAATATTAGTTTTTAAAATATATTTCGATATTTCAAAAAACTTGTTGATTGTCCGAGTTTGGTTTGTGCATTGAATTTACTCTTATTTGATGTTTTACTAGAATATTTTATAATACTGAATTAATTTATATGTTTTGTTTTTATATTTTGGAAGTGCAATAAATGAGTAATTGAAAAAACATTTTACCTTTTGTTTTAATTGATTTGGTTCAAATATTTTTAGGAATGAACATTTTTTGCTACTGTGTCCGACTTTGGCTTGGAGCAACTGTACCTACTTTCATTACTATATTTTCTTCGTGTGCGAGATATTTATATTAAAATCAACCAAATTAACTAAAATGAGATATATAAAATAAAAACTAAACCAAAGTGGCTTAGTTAAATATATTAGGTATATGAAGAAAAAGTAAATCAGAGGAACGCAAATCATTGTATTCGAGATATGGGGTTTAGACCAAGGTCTCATTTATATTCAGCGCTAAAGCATATTATGGTTAATAAACGTATATGCATAACTCTATATCCATCTCGATTAGTTTTAAGCGTTACAAACAACTGTTAGGTGAACAAAATTAATATACTCGGTTGCAACATGTTGAGAGTATAAAAACAATTGTCACACAAATTTGGTGCAAAAACAATTGTCGCAAAAAATTATAAAAAAAAATGTCACAACGTAGTATACGTGGGGTATTCAAAAAATAACGGGAATTTTCGTTTTTTGAAAAAAAAAAATTTATTAATTCGTCTACATTAATCTTGTCGCCTTCAAAATAGTCTCCATTCGATATTGTGAACGTATGCCAGCGCTTCTTCGAATTGTCGAAACACTTCTCAAACTCGACTTTTCTAAACCTCGAAATTAGCTCTTTCGCCAATGAGCTTTTAATGTAATCTATACTTGTAAAACAACGGCCTTTTAAGGTTCTCCTTTTTGGAAATAGGAAAAAGTCACACGGAGCCACGTATGGCGAATATGGAGGCTGGGGAATCGTTACAGTATTGTTTTTGGCCAAGAATTCACGAACAAACAGCGCAGTGTGAGCAGAATTGAGCAAAAGCCATGAATTGTTTTTCCACAAATCCGAGCGTTTTATCTCCTTATTGACCGTTTGACCTTGAGGCGGGAATTCAAGATGTACTATGCCATTAAAGTCGAAGAACATTACCGTTATTTTTTGAACACAGCACGTATGGAGTATATTAAGAAAAGGTCAAGCAGAGAATCGGAAATCATTATATTAGGGATATGTGGTTCAGGCTAAAGTCGACCGATTCCATTCATATTCAGAGCTAAACCACATTATGTTCAAGAAAACATGTTCATTTAATTACCTTAAAATATCACACATATTGCCAGCATAAACGGTTTCAAGTCAGGTGAAAGGTTGGATACCAATTTATCGGTTATGTAGAGGCTAGGGGAAGGTCTGGACTGATTGCATCAACCTTTGGCATTACACAAGTGTACTCGAGAATACGTTGCAATGGAATTTTATGAAGATAACTCGCACGACATAATTGACCGACATATTTAGGATAGTCTTCTATAATAACGAAAATCATTATATGTAGTATATGGGAGCTGATGTAATTCGTTGACCAATTTTACAAGTTTTCGGCATTAAATTATAGCATATCCTATAATATACGTTTACTTAATTTTGCTAAGATATCATACATATTTACCGATATAAACTGTATAAAGCCAACCGGAAGTTTGAAATTCTTATATTTGGTATATCGGAGCTAGGGATTGCATTGATTCGATTTTATTCTTTTTTGGCATCACGACATATTATTACCAGGAAAAGATGCTCACAGATCGACCAAAATAAATGGTATTAAGTCAACAGGAAGTTTGAAAATCGTTATACTAGGTATATGGAAGCTAGGGGAAGTATTTACCCATTTTTGACACAAACTTACAATCTTTTCAGGCAGATTTGTTGTGAATTTCAATAATTTATTTCACAGATTGACCGATATTTTCGGTGAAAACTCTGCCATAGGCACTGTGTCCACATGTTCGATAACTGGGACTTGAAAATTTATATTCTGATTTCGACATTTTTTAGACGTGAGATGGCATACCTTGAAGGTACTATTTGTGCAAAGCTTTGCTCTGATATCTTAATTGGTAATTGATTCATTCAGTGTAAAGTGAAAGAATCAAATGGAATTTAAAATTGTGACATAATTTGCACTTTTGCACTGTAATATAAAGATGCAAGAGTATTGTCACGAACGAAATTTGGCTGAAATCGGTAAAGCAGTTCCCGAGATAAAGGTTTTCACCGGAAGGTGGGCGGTGTCACTCCAATTTTCCAATTTTTACACCGATTCCTTTGAAGACCTCAAGTACCATCTTGGCCGTGAAATTTACTGGCATGTTTTTTCAACGAGCTATCGCACTTTTAACACTTATAATCGTTATATGCGAAGTGGGAGTGGTTCTAATCCGATTTTACCTATTTTCACACTCTCTGAAAAGATGCCGGAGGGATCTGTCTTCAGTAAGTTTGGTTGAAATACCTTTAGTGGTTTGGGAGATATGTACATTAAACCTATTAGCGGCGGGGCTATACCCACTTTTTAAAAATTTTCAACACCCAGATACCCCTTCCTACTGTGATTCCCTGTACCAAATTTCTCTTGAGAGCTTAAATTCAGCATTTTATAAGTTTTAATTTAACAGTATTTTGTGGGCGTAAATTGTTCGATTACGCCCATCTGCAATACCTACCTCCTCAGAGTGCCAAAGAACATGTGTACCAAGTTTTATATAGATACTTGTCTCGTCATTCTGATTTATATGTATATATTTAACTATATATCTATCTCGGGACAGGTAGAAGAGACAAATAATCTAACAAACCTTGGGTGAATATCGCTTTTTTTCTAATTCTAGCTTATTTATGAAATGTAGCACCACATTACTATTCCTTTATTTTTTAAATCTACGAAGTGTATAAAATTATTAGTCTTTCTTATCTTAAAAGATTTAAAAATTTTAGTTGTGAAAGATGTGAATTTCTTTTGTATTTTAAATTGTCTATTTTTAATTTGTTAACAATCATAACTAAACTGATTTAATTTATGACGTCAAGAGGCTAAATAATCTGCATATAAAACAATATTACTTCATATATTAGACATGCAATACGTACCAAGTTTCATTAATAGTTTTGTCATTCTGAATAAGACGTAAAATAATATCCAACTTGTCCGAAACTTTTGAGACTTTTTTTAAAGGCTCCTCCAACTCCTCGACGTCGGTGTTACCACTAATATGCCAAAATATCTTACGATAACGAGAAAAACGTTAATCAAGCATACATTTCCATATATTAAACATACCACATATACAATATCGCTGGCCATTTCAATAAAGTTCTCCAGGTATTTTTCACGTCCACTTTGATTTGCCCTTTGAATTGTCGTCCTTCTTTCTCTTATTTCCAATTCCACTATAGATTTCAATTTGGTCAGAGTTTTCGGCCAACTATCTTTAATATTAATTTTCATTGTTTTAAAACAACCATTATTGATATTTGGGTATATGACATGTATAGATAAATATATTGATATACAGAATTTTTCCTACAAAACAAAAAATATTATAATTGTACATATTAACAGCTATAAAGACAGTGAGAAATTAATTCATTTACTTTAACTTCTGGCTTCAATTGTAAATTGTACATATCACACAAAACTGGTAATGTTTCCTGTATGGACTCGCAAATTGTGTGATGATAATCTATAGTTAACTGATTAATAAAAAGAAAATAAAATTGCATATTAATAAATCTTATCAAGAATATTTGCGTCTGAATTTACCTGTGATATAAAAAAATAATATAGTTTGATAACATTTGACTTTTTTCGATCATCATTAGCTCTTCGTGCAAAAGGCAATATTTCCGGAAAATAATCTACGATTTCGTCTTGTATATGTACATGCTGGATAGCTAATTCGATAGTTTTAACTATACAGTTCAGTATTTCAAAATGAAGAATCTCATCACCAGGCATTGTTATTTCAAACAAATTCGAAAGAATATCTAGTGATAGGTATGTTAACATTTGTAAAGACTTTTCATATATACATACATATATAACTTACTGTTATATTCATCAACTTTCAGTTCGCGAACATATAAAGGACATTTGTAAATTCCGCGTTCTAGTATCTGAATAAACAAACTGCCAAAAATTTTTAATGCACTTGAAGTGCTAAATCCACTACAAAATGCTTGGTAAATTGAAGATTTTGATAGGAAGTTATTTGCATCTATAAAAGAACAATATCTATTTATATAAGAATTATCACAAAATATGTGAATAATTTACTTTCTAAGTTGTAATCAATTAGCTTATGAATAACTGAACGATAGATATGATTTTTGTTGAGCATAACCTGAATACTTTTTTGGTCCTTTAAGTCCACAACTTTAGATGCATGCTATAAAAAAAAACTATGAAATCATGAAACAATGAAATATTAGTACGCTAACACAAACCTTGAGCACAGCATCAATCGCACTGCAAAATATTTCATTCCAAGTAATGTCTTCCGTGTGTTTACCACGAAGACTTTGGATTAGCTCATCCTTAGAAGTCGCCAAGATTGTCTCCAAGCGTTCCATAGCTTTGTTTCTAGTCACCGTTTTGTTAGAACGTAGTTCTGGACATAACATTGCTATTTGTTGCAGTTGAGAGGACATATTTATTTTATAATAATATTTCAAATTGTCTCCAACAAACTATAAACTTTTATTAAAACTCCCAAACTCCTTGTGCGAAATACGCTTAACTTTAAAAATTAGTGAATAACGATAGTAACAGCTGATATAGAAGCTTTGTCTTTCTCAAAGCACAAACTACCTTACCAGATTAAGTTTCTAGTTTATTCAACAAAATTAATAATTTCATATTGTAATATATTTTCTAAATTTATAGTTCACGTTGAAACTGGACCCTGAGTTCGATCACTGGATCGTTAAATAACAGTCACCAATTAATGACTATTCACTTTTTTTTATTTCTTATTCAATAACTTAACACTTTTTTATTTGTTATTCGACCTTACTTACAATTCACTTCCACTTTACCTGGCAACACTAATTAGAACTGTGTCCTGCGACCACGCCGGGAGCACTTATATAGTAGATCGTTATCAACAGATCTTCACTCGAACACTCTGGCAATATTGTGGCGAACACGAATTCCAGAATCGACGATATCTTGCCAGAATCTACCAGACAACGAACCTAGTAGTTTCCAGAATGTTCGAACGGCGATATTGTAGCGAACTAGAATGTCAGAACAAAAAAGAATCGACGATAAGTTGCCAGAATCAGCCAGACAGCGAAGCTAGTAGTTGCCAGAACGTTCGAGTGACGTTCCGTTCAGCGATCTACTATATAAGGGATACCGGAGTGGCAACAGGACACAGTTCTAATAATAGTGTTGCCAATAAAGTGCAAGTGAATTATAAGTAAATTTCAATAACGAGTAACAAAGTGTTAAGTTATTGAATAAGAAATAAAGAAAAGTGCCAGGCCATTAAATTGTGACTTTAATTGAACAATCCAGTGATTGAACTCAGGGTAGAGTTTCAACGACAACGATTAATTTGAAAATCCGTTACAATTGGTGTCGGAAGTGAGATTGTCAAATAAAATCCCATAAGAGATTATTTTGAAAATGGCTAAGTTTAATGAACTAAAGATCCAACAACTAAAAAAAGAGCTGGAGCAACGTGGTTTGTCAACCAAAACAATAAAATCCGAATTGCAATCACGGTTGCTAGAGCCCATGGAAGCAGATCACATTAATGTTGACGAATACATCCTTCAAACGGAAATATAGGAATTGACAACGAACATAAAAGAAAGGGAAGAACTCAATGTTCATCAAAGGTCATGGACATGAACATAATTTTGGTTCCAATATCGCAGGTGTCCTCGCAGATGAAAGAGCAGGAGACATGTATGTCATCGCAGATGTTGGCACAACATTCCCAAATAACCTCGCAGTTGAAAGAGCAGGTGATCTCACAAAAAGCAGAGGTGTCGTCACAATTGAAAGAGCAGGAGACACATATATCGACGCAGGTGACCTCACAAATAGCAGAAATTTCATCGCAATTGAAAGAGCCAAAGGCATGTATATCGACGCAGGTGATCTCAGATATAAAAGAGGTGCCGACACAGATTTCGAAAGAGCAGGATAAAATTAAGGCTGAAGTGGATGAGTTAAAAAATCATGCTACAACTAAATCATTCAATTAAATCGACAGGCAACAATAGGAACGCTGAAGATAAAGTCCCTGAATTATTCGTTGCACTAAAAGCGTGTGTAGCAGAAATCTTACAAGCCATTTCCAATTGCGAATCGCGTAGTTATGAAACGTTGATGGGTGCAGTAGAAAGACGGTAGGTATGGTAGTGAGCGCAGGAAGCAGATCTTCCATATCGAGTTGCTAAATCGCCACCAGAAAACCAATGAGTCCCTGCAGGAAATTGCTACGGAGATTGAGGGATTAGCTCATTTGGCTCATGCACAAAAGTCCGTGGAATACATCAAGGACATAAAAATTCGGAACTTGGTTAATTTAATACGAGATGAGACTACACGCTATGCCGCATTAGAATGTCCAAAATTGAGGTTTGCAGAAACCGTCTCGAATGCTCTAACGCACAAAACGGCTTCTCTGCTTAGTAATCGCACATTTAAAGCCCACTATGTTGAAAAAGAAGAACACACTTGGCTGAATCAATTACTTAAAAAGGTGAATAAAATTTTGGAGAAATCTCCCGAAACACGTAAGAAATATCATGACCTGGTTAAATGCTTCAACTGCGTAAAAAATTACATACCAATAATCCAACTGGACGCAAATGCAAAGCAGAGGAAGATCAAAGAGCTTCCAAATCAAACAAATCGTTAAAAAAGCGAGCCAGAAGAAAAGAGCACGGTCTGGCTCCCGCAAATAAATGCCCTGTAATCTCCATCTCAGAAATCAGCAGAAACTCGAGTAATGTTACTTAGCAACGATTATGATAATGAATGTGTGAACGGCAAAAAGCGCCTACTGACTGTGGATATGGGTGCGTCACATTCTATAATTCGGTCTGATCTGGTTAATAAAAAAATGACACCACTATAAGGGGCAAAGTTACGTACTGCAACTGGAGAAAATACTCAAGTTGTCAGGGAAGTAGAGTGTGAGATCGCAATTGGAAAGATGGCCGTGTTACACATTTTTATAGTGGCAGACATCGTCGCCGAAATCATAATAGGAGTAGACTTTTTAGCTAATCAAGGGATCAAAATCGACATGGAAAACAGGATAATGACTCATACTAATTTGGAAGTGCCACTTATGTTCTGTTATGATAATAACCGCAACATTAGAGGAGTACTAATAATAAAAAAAAAAACATTTGATTCCACCAAAATCCGAAGCAATTTGAGAAATAGATGGAGACTACAGAGAAAACAAGTTGTGATTTGTTGACGCCGCAGAAGAATCTACAATAAATTTATTTATAAGGAAAACCCTGTTCATGTCAAAACAAGTGTGTTCCAGTAAGATTATTTAATAAGTGCAAGTCACCAATCCAACTTTCAAAGAGAACTATATTAAGGCAGTATCAGGATTTTGAGGCCGTGATAATTTCATGCGTGGAAACGATGTCTCGAATAAAATTAAAGCATGGACCGAGGAACTAGAGGCAGGCCATCAATATAAGGTTAAACAACTCCTTTTCAGATACTCCAACATATTTGATAAAGACGATTCCAAAGCAGGCTGAACCAAAGTCGTGAAACATTTTATTAACACAGGCATTTAGCAAAACGTGAAGTTGTAAGCCAGACCCATACGTCAAATGAACGAAAGAGGCGTAACAGAACCATGGAGTCCAAAGAGTTTTGTAGTACTTGTGAAAAAGAAAGATGGCAACATGAGGTTCAGTATGGACTATAGAAGGTTGAATGATATAACTAAGAAAGACAGTTATCCACTACCTACTACTTTCTGAGCTCGATATCAGGCAAGAACTAATTCTCAACACTTGATTTGAAAAGTGGTTATTGGCAAGTCGAAATAAAGGAAGAAGACAAAAAGAAAATGGCTTTCAGCGTTGGATATGATTTATGGCAGTCCACTGCAATAACCTTTGCAACGCTCCTGCCAGCTTTGAGTTATCATAACCGAATATAAGTGGCATTTCGATATTGGTAAAAGTCATACTCCAGTTTTCCATGACGATTTAGATCCTTTGATTAGCTAAAAAGTCAACTCTTATAATGATTTCGTCGACGATATCTGCCACCTTTCTAGTCGCGATTTCGCATGTTTCTTCCCGAGAATTTGAGTATCTTCTTCAGTTGCAGTACGTAACTTTGCCTCTTATTTTTTTATCGACCAAACTATAACGAATTGTGGAATGTGATGCATCCGTATCTTCAGTCAGTAACCACTTTTTTCCGTCTACACATCCACTAACGGTAACGTTATTCTTGTTCGTGCTCATATGTGAGATGGAAATTACAGGGCATTCACTCGTGGGAGTCAGTTTTCGACTGACTCGTTTTAGTTTAACGATTTGTTTGATTTGAGAGATACTTAGCCTTCCTGAGCTTTGCGTTTGCATCCAGTTGGATTATTGGACCGGTTAGATTCAGTATTATAGTCGCTTGAAATTTGATCGCTTTTTCGGCACTTGAAGCATTTAACTATGCCATAATTTTTCCTACGCGTTTTGGGTAGACTTCTCCAATATTTTATACAGCTTTTCAAGTAATTCATTCTCCCAAGTGTGTTCTTCTATTTTACATGACGATCTTTAAATGTTCGATTACTAAGCAGAGATCCAGTTTCGTGCAATAAGTTTAGATTAATTAACAGTTAACGTAGTAGGGCGATTTAATTGTAGCTCGTGGAGATGATTTTTCTACTCATCCACTTCAGATTTAATTTTATGCTACTTTTCCGAAATTTACGCCGACACCTCTGTTACTTGTGTGATCACCTAAGTCAACATATGTGCCTCCTGCTCTTTCAATTGCGATACCACCTCTGCTATTTGTGAGGTCACCTGCTGTTTCAACTGCGAGTATAATTAGGATTGTTGTACCAGCATTTGTAATGAAACCTCTAATATCTGTGAGGACACCTGGGATTGTTGAGACAACGCAATATTTGTGAAGACACCTGTGCTGAAACTTGTGAGGACTCTTGTCTTGTCCAAAATCGTGTTCATGTCCATAACTTTTGATTAACATTAAGTCTCTCCCCTTTCTTCTATCCTCGTTTTCGATTCCTCTAATTCCGATTGAAAGACATATTCGTCAACATTAATGTTATCTGTATATGTTATCTGTATAGGAATTTATTTGACAATTCCACTTCAAACACAATTGTAACGGTTTTACTAGATTAACCGCCTACTTTGAAACTCTACTCTGAGTTCGATCACTGGATTGTTACGTGACTGTCACACGTTCAATATAGATCGCGATTCAAATATCCCGAACTATATTGCTGATGGACAATATTTACCGCACCAGTATTTACTAGTGGTAAATTGTGCTTAGGAAGGAAAGATGGAACAAAAAGGTTATGATTCAATATTTGTTTAAATTTTTGGATGTTTTTCTACAATATGTCGCAAGAAAACCGAACGAAAACGTGTTTGACTTTAAAGGAAAAATTGAGAAAAAAGTATTAGAGTAAAAAATGGTTCCTAGAGAGTAAAGAATTCACTAAATCTTTAAAAATGAGAAATTTTGTATATGAATATAAATAAATAATATATTTTTAATAAAAATTTAGGGATATGGTGGTATGTATATATATATTTATATATATATATTGAGGTGATATGGATCGCAATCCAACAATATTGTATGCTGAACATTCTGAACATGCTGTAAAATTTGAAAGTGTAGCAGTCCCCTTAAATAAATAAAAAATCAGCCAGCAGCGACATTCGTAGTTGCCAGAATGTTCTAGTGGCGATGTGTTGGTAACGATTACTATACAAGGGCTGCCAGTGTGGAGGCAGACACATTTCCGATTAGAGTGTTAAGCTTAGTAAAGTGTTATGTTATTTGAATTAGAAATAAAGACAAGTATATAGCCATATTTACCACAAAATATTAACAAACAAGTGATCTAACTCAGAGTAGAGTTTCAATATATCCGTTGCAATATTATTCAAAAATGTTTACGCCGAAGAGAAGTTCATGTTTTTGTGAGAATATCCGTTTAAAAGAGTATAAGGTAAAGTTAAAATTGTTTTCTATGGTGTCCATGGTAATGGTTTACTAAGGTGAATAACAATCAAAAACTCATATAACATATCAAATATTTCAATACATAAATTGGCAAAAATTTGCCGTTTTAATTAGCAATTTGCCTGGAAATGACAAAAGCTAGTAAGGAAAAATTGTCTGTCGATAAGTGGTGATAAAAAGGAAATACCTGAAATGTGAAAGATTTTTTATCTCTTGACAGTTGGACGCGTTCATAAGTGAAGGCTTTTGTTGCTCAAACTGGTAGTTTATAGGTGAGATGGCGACAGGAAAATACAAAGGCATCGAGGTGCTCCTTCTTGGACAATACGCTTTGTGGTTTTGTTTGTAACATTTCGCTGTTCCCTAATTCGGCATTTCTTTTCATTTGGAAAGTTGGCTCGGTTTCAAATGGAGATTTATAGCATGTTTGGAAATTTGAATTTTATCATAAATTATTTTTATGTAATATCTTAATACAAATATGCACAGTATAATAGAAATATTTTAGAAAATGATGGATAAGGGTAAACATTAGGCAAAGAAAAATATTTTTGTATGCCTCTTTAATTAAGCGTACGACAAATTGGGACTTTGATATGAAAGTGAATATAGGAAATTGCCTGTCATTGCGAGTCATGGAACATGCGTGTGAATACAACGGGAACTCGAAAGGAGAATTTCCCTTTAATAAGGAACAAAAGTTTCCATGTATAAACCCAGAGTCAGGGGTTAGCGGTCAGGCGTTGCTCAGTTTATATTGCAGTATTTTCATCAACTTATTAAACTTAATCGATAAGTGAATAAAATGATTTGAATCGAATTTACCGATATATTTAATTGTGGGTGAATCGTTAATTCGTATATATTTAGAGCGTAGAAGCTTATTAATAAACGCATGTGTTCTTAACTATCGGTCTTTTGTTTTACTGAAGAATACACGAAATTTAATCATGTCAGCTGCTATGCCCATTAATCCAAAACCATTTCTTAATGGTTTGACTGGTAAAGCGGTTATAATAAAACTCAAATGGGGGCACGAATATAAGGGATACTTGGTTTCAGTGGATGGCTACATGAATATGCAGCTGGCCAATACCGAAGAACATACTGCGGATGGTCAAGTGACTGGTAATACAATTTTTACTTATCTTATATCAATAACCAGCAAATGCGTTTCACACTTCTACCGCTCCTACGAGAGTCGAACCCACGTAGTCGGACCTAACCTGAATTTTTATATGGCCAAGATCTGTCAACTCGGAAGGATTCCTAAAAAATTTTTGGGAAATGTTTGCTACGATGAAAATAACAGGATTAGTTGGAGTCTAGTTTAAATTAGGAATTATGTTTATTATGTTTAATTAGGAATAATGGAAATTTATATTCCGAACTAATAACCTATAACTGTCGTATATAGGTTAGGCTCTCTGTATGAAGATTGGAAAATTTTAATATATGTATGTATATTTTCCAAAGAATATTTGCAAATTGTGTATACCTATGTCCTTTGGTATATAGAAATCTAGGTTAATTACTGTTTTCCACCATTATGCGAAGGATTTTTTTTGTAATAATAATTGGGGAGGTGATTTATGTTTTTTTTTTGTGATTTGCGTGCCTGCTTATCATATAAATTCTGTGCTTTCCCGAATTATTTGTAGTGACTTTTGTGCTTGCTAAGTTAAAAACTCGAAACAAACACGATAAATTCATAAGTATAAATTGCGTAATACCTTAAATTGCAGAAGCCGGATAAAAATCCCAATATACGTTGAATATTTTTAATCAAATTTTCGTGAAAATTTCTTTTGCGCACACATACTATAAGGAACAATAATGAAAGTAACTAGTAATCCAAACGAATTTTCTTTTATATACAGTTTACATTAAACGAATTAATTTTATTAAGAAGCATTAGCATTTATGAACTGAAATTCAGCTTTTTCTTCTAATAATAGAGTATGATATGATTGATTTCTTTTACATTTCGGTACAAAGATAACCTCATCTGGGGGTATTGCCGTTGGTTATGCTAATGTTTATATTGTCATTACAAAATGCATTTGTTTTTCAACATATCCGTTTTTATCTATTTAATTCTGATTATCGGATCGGGTTCAAAACTGGGATTAGAAATATTTTGAAAGTAATCTTAGCTACTTCACATAATTCAGTTTTATTTTTCAATTGCTTCCGCTCGCTCCTTAATGTACCAAATGCTTTAAATGTATATAGCCAGTAACTTTGCTGTTGAAAATAAGACAGCCGCAATGGAAACAAAGAGAAAAAGAAATGAAAATATCCATAAAATCTACATAACAGTTGTTACTTGCCCAATCGTTTTATTGAACCATTAAGACTTTTGGAACGCAGCATCAAAGTTATATATGTTCAATAGCTTTTACTTTTACGTCTGTTTGGCTTTTCTTTTCTACTTATATAATAACTTCTTACATTGAATAAAAATTTCTTTTTTCTGTTTTCTATTTTAGGAAACCTAGGTGAAGTTCTTATACGTTGTAACAACGTATTATATATAAAAGGCGTAGACGATGAGGATGAGGAAGGCGAAATGAGAGATTAAAGTTATATATGAAAAAATATGAAAAATCCGAGAATGTTAATAAACTTTTAGCAGGTTTTTAGAAATAAGCTATGTACCGTAATATAACTGAAATTTGTATAAGAACTTTAATAAAAATGTATAAAGATTATGCTTCCTTGCTTTATGCTTGATTATTTCTTCAAATATAAAATTTTAGTGAATTTAAATTCTTAAACGAGTATTTATTGGTTTACTCAAAATTTGAGGGAAGTTTTCGTGCAAAAAGCTAAAATTCCGGTTACAGTTGGAATGTAACGGACTTCTGAATACGATCGCAGAGATTGTTGATATCGATTTTGTAAGGTATTTCCATAACTGTAGCCTAAGATGATATTATATACAAAAATATTTATTATAAGGTATTATATGACTTATCACATCACTTCATCTAACCCAGTCGCATTAAGGAGCCTTAAATGCGCAATTGGACTGAGAGAAGCGACGTGCTCTCTCAGGGGTTACATTGCACAAATTGAGCCTAACTACTTGCGATTGGAGGGCAAACAAGGTATATACACTCTGGTTTTTCCGCTAATAAAAACCACTTTGCCTGGCGAAGCTTAGACATTTGAAGCCGGTAAATATTCTTAGTTGTGTTTTCTTCTTTCCGGAGCTCTTCTCCACTGCGAATAAAGGTAACAGTTCTATCGGTGTGGTTGCTGACGCTTCTTTGACGAGATATATTAAATAGAATAGTAATGAGGAATACACTGGGACCTATGATCTATTATCCTCTCTCCTCTTTAAAGCATTAGGAAGGCTTAACACCGAGGCCGAAGTGCACTGGGTGATAGAAGTGACATGATCTCTCTTCGGATACATCGCTCCATTAGCCCGATTCCTTCTTGTTATTGCGGGGCTGTCGCAGAATCGACTGTGATCTGTGGAGCAGATCCCAAATTTTTGCATATGACACATTAACATTCAGTGACCCATATACACTGCTACACGTTGGCTTAATTTGCCTCTAGGGAGGATAATTATGCAGCAGCCAGTAGCGATTCCTATTTGTCCTTCCTCCTTTCCGGAGCTCTTTCCGACCCGACCCGGCACAGCTTGGTTGCCGTCACTTCAGATGTTAGATAGTCGGCCAATTAATTGCCTTCTATACCTATGCGTCCAAATCCTGTTAACCTTTTCAATGCAGTCCAGTGCCAATATCGATTTGATTTCATAGGAGGAGATTTCCTTAAGTATTGTTTGACTATCACTTAGAATGACAATCCTTTCATTGCTATAGTTTTTTTTACTAGTATAACCTCTGCACATCGGATGATGAACCTCAGCTTGAAAAATACTTGGAAAACTATGCATAGGTACTGACACTTGGGTTCGTACTAATTCGATCTACCGCCTTCGAGTCGTCAGTATATCATTACAGGGTGCTTTTTCTGAAATAGTCATTGAAAGTGGAGTCCTTTCAGTCTTTCTTTTTGCCCAAAGATATCTTAAAGTTTTACTTAAAACATATTCTCTTGGTAATATCGTTTTCGCAAAATATGGAGCGGAGCTAGCTCAAGAATTACTTCCATCGCTGCTGTTGGGCACGTGCACATGGCACCAGTGACACAAGCACAACGTTTGTAGCTTGGTTAATTTTTTTCTAACTGTTGCAAGAGAGATCCTCAAGGCCCAAACTATATACATCTATCGCAGTATTTCTGGTCTGCATCCTCAGGATTTACGTTTTAGACTTTTGCACACCATCAGCGCTTTGGTGGCTTTCACAATCGTAGAGCCCAAATATTTTCTCCAATTTAGTTTCGAGTCTAGTATTAGTCTAGATAATTAATTCCTTCAACCCTAGCCACTTCCTTTCCATTGAGTGTCATAGTTCTCAGAATTATGTCACAAAGAGTATTCTCAAATGTAATTCTTCCTATTGTATTGCATCCGCATATCTTTGGCAGGAATGCTATTGATCGTCAGCAACTCTAGAAGCTCATCTACTATATCTATAAGTTCATCTACAAATATACAAACACAATAATAAGGGTGGTAACACTCCGTCATTTGTTTGTGGTACCCCTTGCGCCTATACTGGTTTCAACAACTCTCGTTCTGAGAACAGCATTTACCCATCTGCTAATTGTTGCTTTGACATGCTTCCTTTAGAGTGCTTATATTGTTGTCTTGTTTTAGAGGTATTGTCGAAGGCACCTTCTATATCTAGGAAGGAGCATAAAACCACTTCCCGCTCAAAAACCATCCTCAATTTCCGTAACTAAATTGGAGAAAGCAATCTTTGTCGATCTGGCTATTCTGTACCCATGTTGGTTTGGATGTAATGGTTTTTGAACCGAGCCAGTTGTCCTGGCTTATAACTTATATTTATAAGTTTCTCCATGCCGTTAAGTATAATATTGGGCCAATGTGTAATACCTTCTCCCTACTTTAAGTATGAATATTACTACTGCAGTTCTTAACTTTGAGGGATGTAAGCCTGCACAGTCTACGTCATTAGCTTGACCAGAGGTAACAGGAGATACTCTCTCTTCTCCGGAGTAGAGCTGAAAAAATTCCACCTGTTCCTAGCGCCAACTGAGTAAGTTATAAAGATTTCTCTTACCTTCCTCCAGTCCGAATGGCCTGAACTGAAGACTATTAGCTGGGTCGTTTGATCCTTTGAGACCACACCAGGAAAGTGTATTCTCAATAAACCTTTAGCTCTATCCTCCAGGCTGTTTTGCGAAGGTGTAATTTATTGCCTAATCCCTAGTCTAGTCTCCATAGCACTCTTGGTGCAGTCTAGCTGCTGGAGGGTTTGAGAAGATGTCCTCACAAAACCTTCTGAAATTATCTCTCTTGGTTTTGTTGAAAAGCCTGTAGACTGATTTTCTTAGTGTTGGTAGTTTATTTGTCCACCAAGGATTTCTCGTTTTAGGTTTGGGTACAGTTTATGGAGCAGCAGGCATCGTACGCATGGCATTTACGATAATACTGCCGACAAGTTCCGTTCAGCTTTCAATCCTCCGCCAGTTGTTTTAACAGTTTTACTTAGCTCAATGTATACTTCTTGGGTTGCACACCTCAAGACCACTCCCACGTCGAATCGAATGATTTTACCATACCCGCTTTACCAAAATTTCTTCCCAAAGATGCCCCACCCTACTAGGATCCTCTATATAAAATAACACGTTCTTATCTCAATTTACTGCTTAGTTATAGCACTTTATCTGTTTTCGATTAATTGCATTTTGTGCGCGTAGCAGTTGTCCAATTACGCCCATTTGCTATACCAACCGTCTTACGGTGACAAAGAACACTTGTACCAAGTTTGATCAAAGTATCGTAATTTTCACTCAAGTGATCGCTTGCACGGGTGGACGGACAGTCACTCGGATTTCAACTCGTCTCGTCATCCGGATCATTTATATATATACATGTCTATATCTAACTCGATTAGTTCTAGGTGTTACAAACAACCGTTAGGTGAACAAAACTAGTATGCTCTGTAGCAACATGTTGCGAGAGTATAATAACGAAATAATTTTATGTAGTGTATGATGGCTGGGTAATTTATGAACGGGTTTCACCCATTTTCCGCATCCAAATTACAGAATAATCAAGTTCGCTTAATTTTGTTAAGATATCTTATATATTGAACCATATGTACGATATAAATTCAATCAAAAATAATTATATAATGAGAGCTGGGGAAGCACTAAAACAATTTCATTAATTTTTAACACCACACCACGCTGTTATCAGGAAATAGGGAAATCTGATGGAGTATTTAATGGAAGTGGAGCACAATTAAGCAGCCGTTCCTTTATAATGTGGGTCTTGTGCTTTTGATAGTCATCCTATTGGAAGATTCACGTTCTACCAAGCCAAAATGGAACAGCCAGAGTTTTAATTTGGGTTATTTTTACTTTTTGCGTGGAGTTCTGCAATGTCATTCATTATCACTTAAAGGCCTTTGAAGCGTTCTGCTCTGTACAAATTTCTTTGACTGCTAATTCTGCGGCCAAGTTTGTGGCATACACTTGTGGACTTCTATCAATTTATTTTTTGATTTATATAAGAGGCATCTGTGATTAAGCTTCTTCTGCTGACCCCTTCTCAAGTTTTCAAATATGGTTTGAACTGTTGATTTGGCTTAATTTGGTGGTTTAAATATTTCACCAAATGATTTATGTTCAGTTTTATATTTCAAAATCAAGCTTCTCTTCTTTGTTGAAATTTCTTCCCGAGGTGCCATTGCCATAACTAAATACGACCTAAAGTCTTCACGATTAAAAAGAAATGTAATTAATACGAAACATTGAGCAAAATATAAGCATTCAATTAAACAAACGATACTTTTCCTTTATTCCCTAGATGTCAATAAGATCATAGAACATGTCATATATGCTGTACGTAGACTTTTGTCAAGACTTTTTTTTTGAATTTTGTCAACAATTCGTTAACCTTTTATTGAATTACATTTCTGTTTTATAATTTCCCAATAAAAACCCCCCTACCTCCTACGCCCTCTATCCTCTACTACTTTTGTACTCAGACAGATCCCAAAAATATGGGTCGTCGTAGTCTTTTATTGCTCCAAATTTCTATAAACATAAAACCTTAAAGTCTATCCAAAAATATAACTTATATAATTTCTATTGAATATATATTTTTCTCAGTTTTTAAGATCGTTTCAATGATTATTGCCTATTTTGCAATTTAATATTTCTGTTCTTATAATTCGCACGATCCGTTAGTGATGTCATTACCGGCTGAGGTTTGGTCATTCAAATTAATTTTGTACTTGTGCTTTTCAGCAATAGTAAGTTATATATGTATATATGCATTTCCTTTATTACCAACATAATTTTTCTTCGAATTAATTTCTAAAGACATTTTTGATATTAAAATCATGCTGTGAACACATGGGAATTTGAAAATTCTTTTAAAAGAGAATCTACGAAAACGACTTTGAAATGCCACCACTTGAATGGGGACTTTTAACCTTTCTTAAAACTTAGGACTAAATGCATGTTTTTTTAATTTTTGATCTAAGACATGTTTATAATTTTCTTCACAAATAAAATCCATCATGTAACCATGCCGTCCATAGATCAAAAAACGAAATCCGAATAGACAATGTTACAATTATTCGAAAGTACGGTATTCAAATATTATATGTGAACTATAATATTTGTATATTACGACGTCATACTACCAAAGTTGATTTGCTTTACAGCTATCAGATTCATTACTTGAATTTCACTCTTGCTGAGACGACTGGTCAGAAAGGCTCTGAGTAAATTGCGATCCCAGCTTTTGCTTTTTATGCACATACTTAGAAGTAAAAGAAAATTTCTATAATTTCTATAATTTTCTTTACTTATCGACGAAAATCTACAGCATTTTATAAGCAAATATTCCTAAAATTTTTGATTTAATTTGGAACTTGGTTCCGATACCCCTATGGTTTTGGGGAAATATATATTTATGTATAGGGTTGTTCGGAAAGTCATTTCGTTTTTTCCCGCCAGAGGACTTAATTAAGTTTTTTCGAAACTAACTTCACACTTAAGCCCCATAACCATTATATGTCATGAGAGCTGATATTGCAAGGCTTGTGTGTGAAAAAGTTCTATTAATTCTACCCAGTAGTTTTTGGTTGGTGCCTTTTTAAATATGGAGAGCAATAAGCAGCATTTTCGTCATATTTTACTTTTTAACTTCAGAAAAGGTAAAAATGCTGTCCAAGCGAGAAAAAAATTGACGGATGTGTATGGAGAAGGCGTGTTAACAGTACGCCAGTGCCAGAACTGGTTTGCAAAATTTCGATCCGGCAATTTTGATGTCGAAGATGCACCACGGTCTGGAACGCCGGTCGAAGCTGACAAAGATGCGATAAAGGCATTAGTTGATGCAAATCGGCGAATCACAACACGAGAGATCGGTGAGAGGTTAAATTTGTCGAATTCAACTGTTTATGGCCATTTGAAAGGCATTATATCTTTATTATATCATTATATCTGTCTTTCATGTTCCCCAAAAAAAACGAAATGACTTTCCGAACAACCCAATATATACGCATATATGATAATGCGCGAGAGTTAAAAGCACTAAAATATAATCCACCTTGTGAGCATATACATGGAGGTGATATTGTGAGAAATCTTGATCAACCTAAATACTCGTTCAAACATATTTACATATAGCAAATTCCATAAGAAAATATATAAATGTGCATTCGTAATATATGAAATAATGGTGAGCGCCCACAATGTGTAGAAACTATTACATTTATGGAGCATGCACAACAGTTAAAGTACTTACAAATTCATACATCATCGCTATGACAGACAAACATTTGGAAAATGCAAATCCTACACAAATGCTACCTTCATACTTACATATATTACAAGCTGTTACTCTTAAGAAACTCGCAATAAAGCTCCTAATTTAAACGCCGGTCTAAATTGTAGAGATTGAAAAAACTGCCAAGTGAACAGAATTACTAAAAATTGGCAGATAATATTCTTACATGCTTCCTCAATAAAAGACACACACATACACATGTATGCTGCAGAAAGATATAAATAATCAGCAACACCAGGAATAGAGTTGAAGGCATAACAAGGTGAGCGAAGCAACGACGGGGCCGAATCGAATCGTGGAAACAGAAGGGAAAGTTTAGCCGAGCGCATGCTGAACGAAGAAGAAAAGTAACGAACTTTCACTCAATAAACAACAACGACGGTGTAAAGTTTTCGAATTTTCAGTATCGCACAAACAACACAAAAGGAAACATCGTATTGATAAGCTGTGGAGAATAAGAGAATAGCGTCGCGTTCGTTCCGATATCCTATATTAGTGCCCTATTGTATCCACGCCTCCCAAATACACTGAAAAAAAATTAAGGAATCAAATATGATATATATATGCACCGGTGGAAGATATCGTTGCTAATGCGTGTTAACAATAATTCAATATAATAGAATTGGAAGAAATTAAGAGAAAGAAAGTAAAAAAACTTTAAAAAAGTTGAAAAAAGTGAGTGTGCGTGAATATAAACGTATATAAATTAAATTTTTGTTAAGTTAATGTACATATGTTTATTCATATTTACTTAGTTTCGTAGTGAAGGATTTTATGAAAGGAAATGTATGCGAATACTACATATTTGCAATGTATTGTGTGTGTTAAGTGAATTTAAATATTTTCATTGGACTGACCTATAGCGATAGGTGCGAGCGGTGCATATCATTCTATATATACTTACACATATACATATCCTCCATGAATATTTTAAACATATGCACCTGTTCTACTTCGAAATATTTGAATTTATCTGGATATATGTCTGATCTGATAATTCAGATATTAAATACATAGATATTGAAATCATAATGGTGTGCTTATGTGAAAGCTGTATTTTTGTTTTTGATGTTACACGAATGCGAATGGATCTGTGAAAACAAAGGTAATTAATTAATTGCTAGAATCTCTTATAAGAATTTAATATATACATAGTACGTTCTACTATTTGTAAAGTCATCCAGCTTTTCTGATCGATTAAGTACAAATGGTGGAGACACGAGTGCAGTGCACTCTTCATACTTTTATGTGCATAGGAGTGTATTTATATACATGGTTGGTCTAGTAATATATATGTATATATGTGAACGCAATTAAAGTACATGAACCGCACCGTATACGTTCCCATTTGCGTAAGTATAAACATATACATATGTACAACAAAGTGTTTTCTTTTGTGCATACATACAAAAATGAAAGTAAGTACATATAATATACATATATGAATGTGCACTGCGACTGCTGCTATATTTAGTGCACAACTTATAATAGCGACATATATTTGTATACATGTAAGTATAAATATGTAATAAAATGTAAGTATACATATGTAAGTATACATATTCATTTGTAAATTTATATGTACACAAACTGAATGATAATTTATGTGCAAATATCACACGCCGTGTACAATTTACGATATTCCTGCAACGAATGACGACCATCGTTCGCCGACATCACATCAAATTTGCCTACAATACAATGATATATTCGCATTTGTACCCTACAGGTAAATCAACTCGTTATGAACTACAAGCCCAACTGGTAGCAGAACCAGTGTATACAAAAAATTGTACTTTTTACATTTTTTTATCTTAACAGATGTCTGTTACTATGAGATAGTATTTGTTACTATGAGATGTTCATTGTTAGATTTAGAAGTACAAAATAAGTTAACATTAATAAGTCTTTATATAATTACATAAATCATTTTCTAACTTGTTCAATATTATTCAGAAAATTTTAGAGGTAAACTTGTAGAGTTCCTGACTAATTTAACGCTTCACTGCAGGGTATATACAAGTTTGTTTATACATATCATATGCATAAAATACATATATGTGTATATGTATATGTATATATATGTATATATGTGAGTACAAATGTACCCATCTTGGCGACCGCACGACTGCAGTTAATTTTTCTTTCTCAAACCCCGAAGGCACTCCTGTTTTACATATATATTGGGTTGTTCGGAAAGTCATTTCGTTTTTTTGGGGGAACATGAAAGACAGTTTTCGTATAATGCCTTTCAAATGGCCATAAACAGTTGAATTCGACAAATTTAACCTCTCACCGATCTCTCGTGTTGTGATTCGCCGATTTGCATCAACTAATGCCTTTATCGCCTTCCAGACCGTGGTGCATCTTCGACATCAAAATTGCCGGATAGCCTTCTCCATACACATCCTTCAATTTTTTTCTCGCTTGGACAGCATTTTTACCTTTTCTGAAGTTAAAAAGTAAAATATGACGAAAATGCTGCTTATTGCTCTCCATATTTAAAAAGGCACCAACCAAAAACTACTGGGTAGAATTAATAGAACTTTTTCACACACAAGCCTTGCAATATCAGCTCTCATGACATATAATGGTTATGGGGCTTAAGTGTGAAGTTAGTTCCGAAAAAACGTAATTAAGTCCTCTGGCGGGAAAAAACGAAATGACTTTCCGAACAACCCAATATCAATGTATGTTCATATATTCGTACGTAGTTCTATAAATATTTGTGTCCGCCACTTATATATGGTATGTATGTTAAACTGTACATCAACATTTCGAACATTTGTTTAAACATTTCCCTATAGGTCGTCATACATATGTCAGTATATACTAATTTATAATATATGAATATATATGTATTATGTATGTACTATTTATGTGCATGACATTCCTCTCTTGGCTTTGTGGTTTACCTATTTGATCACAAATCATGAACTCCTGCAGGTGACATTTAATAGCTGGCATGTTGACAATACGGTGTCATAGGCCTTGTTACATACAAACCAAAATTGCCGAAAGTTGGAAATATATTTCGAATACCTTGTTTCCAACGTTATCATCGAAATGTATAAATATTTAAGTTGTTGAGGATAGAAATGTCCTAATTATTTATTTAAGTTGGAAACAGCTAAGCGCATGTAACCGCTCAAGTCTTTCGAAAACTTTTAACATTTCGAAGCCGAAAATTCAATTTATAGGAATAGAATGTACATATGTACATATGTGCGGAAAAACATAATTACATATGTATATATATGTCTGAGTAGATAACTTATTTTATTGATTATTCATACACATATTGCAGAATAAATATACTACTTATAATAAATATAATATACATTCATATCTATATAAGCACCCTGCAGTCAGGTCAATTGATTTAAAAAATTTTAGAACTCTTATGGACCTTAAACCCAACTAGTCAGACAATTGTTTCCTTTTTGTTATCGTTAGGGAATGAAACCATTACACATAACAAGTAAGAAAGGGCTAAGTTCGGATGTAACCGAACATTTTATACTCTCGCAATGTGCAAGGATCAAAGGTAGGGAAATGGTTTCAAAGTTCTGGCAAAACTTTATATTAAAAAATGTTGCGGAAGAATTCAACATTCATTATTCGACGAAACCGTGAATGGATTACAATCATATGTGGTATTTTATTAACTTATATTACAGAACATACACTCACGTACTTTCATTACTATATTTTGTTTCGTGTCCGAGATATTTATATTAAAATCTACCAAATTAACTCAAGTAAGATATATTCGATATAACCTCAACCAAAGTGGCTTAGTGCAATATATAAGATACATGAGGAAAAGGTCAACCAGAGAAAAGGAAATCATTATATTAAGAATAAGCGGCTTAGACCATGGTCTAGACCGATCTCTCTCATATTTAGCGCAAATCACATTGTGTTTAGAAGACATATCCACTTAATTTCATTAAAATATCACACATATTGACCAACATAAACGGTTTAAAGTCAGACGGAAAGTCGGGAATTCTTATATCGGGCATTTTTGGGATAGAGGAAGATCTGCACTGTTTTCACGCAATTTTGTGAAGGTAACTTACACAGTGACCGACATATTCGGGATAAAGTCTGCTAGAAAGCGAAAATCTTTATATGTAGTATATGGGAGGTGGGTTAATTCGATGACCGTTTTCACACATTTTCGGCAGTAAACTATGATATATCCATTATTATAAGTTCACTTAATTTTACTAAGATATCTTACATATTGTCGGAAATATATGGTTTAAAGTCTACCCATAGGTTGAAAATCCATATATTAGGTACATGGGGGTTAGGGGAAGTATTTACCCGATTTTATCCAGTTCAAGCACATGGACACACTGTTATCAGAAAGAGACGCTCTCTGAATTTCAAAGAGCTAACTCATATACTGACCGTTATATATGGTATAAAGTCTAAAGGAAGGTTGTAAATCCTTATAATAGGTATATTGGGGCTAGGGGAAGTGTTTACGGTGCATGTCGGCTAGGGGTAGTATTTAACCTATATTCACCATTTTTGATAACAATGTACACCATTATCATGGAAAGGTAATCCTCTAATTTCATTACAATATCTTACAGATTTACCGATATTTTCGGTAGAAAGTCAGATAGAGGCACTGAGTACCCACTGATTGGGTGTCTGGGGGCTGAGGGCTTATGATCCGAATTCCGAATTTTAATCCGATTTTCCATCTCCGCAAGAGATGGCATATCTTGAATGTACTATTCGTGAAAAGCCAATATCCTTATTGATGCTCGATTTATCTACTTTAAAGTGAAAGGATCAGATGAAACTTAAAATTGTGTTATATGAGAAGTAGGAGTGGTTTTAATCCGACTTGGTCCATTTACACGATTGACATAAGAATTTAAATATAATGCCACGCACCAAATTTTGTTGAAATCGGTTAAGGCGTTCTTGAGATATGGGATTTCACCCAAAAGGGGGCGGTGCCTCACCCATCACCAAAACTTTACACGGATTCCTATGCAACCCTTCCGTATCATATTTGCTGCAAGGTTTACTGTTTCTGACGTGTTCGTTTAGCGAGTTAACGCACTTTAAGTAGTTTTCAAGATAACCTCTGTATTGAAGGCGGGCGTGGTTATTATCCGATTTCACTCATTTTATGAGGAGATGTTAGAAAAACTTAGTCGGAGCAAGTTTGATTGATATAGCTTTTACGGTTTCCGAGATATATATATAAACTTATTGGGGGACGGGGCCACACCCACTTTAAAAAATATTTTGCCCACAAATGCTCCGCCCTTTTAGGTTAGTTATAGCACTTAACCTGTTTTCGATTAATGGAAGTTTGTGGGCGTGGCAGATTTCCAATTACGCCCATCTACAATACCGACCGTCTTACGGTGACAAAGAACACATGTACCAGGTTTAATCAAAATATCTTAATTTTTACTCAAGTTATCGCTTGCACGGAGGAACGGATGGACGGACAGTCACTCGTATTTCAACCCGTCTTTTGATCCTGATCATTTATATATATATATATGTCTATATCTAACTCGATTAGTTCTAGGTGTTACAAACAACCGTTAGGTGAACAAAACTAATATACTCTGTAGCAACAAGTTGCGAGAGTTTAAAAATGTTTCACATGAATTTAATTTTCTGTATTCGACGAAATTGTGAACGGATTTCAACTTTATGTGGTTTTTTACGGATTCACTTAGCTTTTTTCTTACATTTTGTTTTGTATCGAAAATATTTATATGCAAATCAATATATTCCTCATATTTGCACTGTGAGAAAGTACACACCGAAATTCATACTTTTTACTACCGAGTGACATTCTGCTAATAATACTATCGGATAATTATCGAATAATTCTCGCTTAATTTTATTGAAATATCTTGCGTTAATATCGATATAGGCGAAATAAATAAAACCAACGAGCCGGATTCAATATATTGTGTATATAAAGGAAAATTCAACCGAAGGGGAGCGAAATCGTGTAGTTAGTAGTAGTATAAATAGTAGCGTAGGAGCTAAACTGAAGTCATAATCGATTTCATTTAAATTATTCATTTAAATTATTATTTAAATTTCATTTAAATTATAATGAATTATTTCATTTAATTTGATTATATTTCATTATTAAATATTATTATGAATAAATTATAATAATAAATAAAATTAATATATTTCCTAAAATTAATCCCTGCGAAAATATACATAAAGCAATTTAGCGCATGTAAAAATTAATATAATATTTTGTTCTAAAAAACTTCCATCCACCTTCATAGCTATCCATCCACCATCTAAGCATAGTTTGTTCATAAGTTTGTAGAATATGTCTATCTTTGTATATGTACATACATATTTAGAATTCAAATACAGCCAACCATCAAATTCCGGGCAGAATCGTTTCAGTTTGTCCGAAATATGAATGAATACAGACCACAAGATATAAATCTGTTTACTCGACGAAATGAAAGTAGATCTAGTATAATAGGCCATTGACTCACTCACTCACTAAGTCTGTGAGAATTCCTAGAAATTATGTTCAAATAAAAATTTGCCTAAAGTGTTTTTGAAATCAGTGAATGTTTTACGAGAAACTTTTTTTGGGTAACGTAAGTTATACCTTTGACAATACAGGTTCTTCAGTTATTGGGATTGTTTCGGATATGGGTCATAAAAGTATTCCCTTTAGACAGATCTTTGTAATATATATTAGAAATATGTGTTTTGAACAATCCGGTGGAAAGAAAAAAAAAAAAAACAAAAAGGGCTAAAAGAAAGCTCTGAAAATATTATTATTTATTTACTTTTGTGCGGTAAAAGATAGATTTGGATTCAGAAAAAGATCTAAGTCTAAGATGATGTCAGTTTTTGAAAAGTATATTGAAAAGTATTTCTATATCATACCATATATTCTATAAATGAATAAGTATATATGTGTTATCCAAATTGGTTTTTCTTTTCGTTAGATATAATAATTGTTAACTTTTGTAAGCACCAAAATGTAAAAAAATTAGGAACATTTTAGGAATAGTTTCTGATTGTGTTTATTAAAGGTCAAACTGGATTTATGTAGACATTGGGTAATGTCACTATCAAAACGACAAATATTAATTGGTTGTCCCAGTTTTATACTTTGTGCTCAAATCAGTATACACATAAGTTAAACATTTAATTGTTAGTGATTGGTGGTAAAGGTAAATTTCGATACGTTTTTCTTTTTAGAATAATATCCTTAGTGGAGGCTTGCCTTGTCTTTATGGACCAACGATTAAGAATGGTATATCTTGTCTGTCTTAATTTTCCATTTCCAACTCCAACTACACTTTGACCATTGGATATGATGTGATATGTGCGTTCGCGATATCGATGTTTAAATGATTTTTATATATTCGGAACTTCTTGGAACAGAGTATAATAGTTTTGTTCGCCTAACGGTTGTTTGCCTAAAACCTAAAACTAATTGAGATCAACATAGAGTTATATATATACAAATGATCAGGATGACGAGACGAGTTGAATGCGATAACTTGAGTATCAATGAACTTGAATCAAACCACTGCCATGCCCACAAAATACCGTTAAATGAAAACCTATAAAATGCTATAAATAAGCTCAAAATTAAGATATAAACTGGAATTTGGTACGGGAATCACAGTAGGGAGGGGCATCTGTGGGTTGAAAATTTTCAAAAAGTGAGAAAGGCTATATCAATCAAACTTTCTCAGAACATTTAGCACCTCCTCATACACTGTTAAAACAGGTCAAATCGGGTGCAACCTCTTATACAAAGGTTATGTAGAAAACTACTAAAAGTGTGTTAACTCACTGAAGAAATAGGTCAGGAGCAATAAATTTGACAGCCAAGATGGTACTAAAGGTGTTCAAAGGAATCAGTGTAAAAATTAGTCTATGGTTATGGCAGCGCCCACCTTTAGGTGAAATCCTATATCTCAGGAATATGTATAATATACAATAAATAAATTCTTTATATATATAAATTTGGGGCGTGAAATTATATTTAAATCCTTATAGTACAGTGTGAAAATGAGCGAAGCCTATTACGCGTACCTCCTATATATCACAATAGTATCTGCATAGTATTTATATTAATTACCAATGAAGATATCGGAGCAAAAATTTGCATAAAGAGTGCCCTTACTATATGCCTTTTCACGTCTAAGAATTGTCGAAATCGGATTATAACTTTTCAAGCCTCCAGGCTGGAAGCTTCAGCTTAAGGCTGACTTCTGTTCTGTCCTTGTGTCTGGGTGAAAAAAATGGGTGAAATCTGGTCAATACCCTTGCTCTATAAAGAGGATAAAATTGGGTAAATACTTCCCCTAGTCCCCATATACCTAATATAAGGACCTCCAACTTCCCGTTAGACTTTATACCATATGTTTCGGTTAATATAACAGTTATTCCTGTGAAATTTGGAGAGCTTCTCTTTCTGATAACAGTGTGTCCGTTGTCAATGTGTGCGTAGAAACATATTCTGGAGTATACTTGAGTAATGCCAACAGTTGCTGATCCAGGTCAGACCTTCCCCTAGCTCCAACATACCCGATGTAATGATTTCCGTTAAAGCTGACTTTAAACCCGAAATAGTAATTTCCGACTTTCCACCTGATTTTAAACCGTTTATGTTGGACAATATATGTGATATTTTAATGAAATTAAGTGGACATGCTTTCTTAAACATAATGTGGTTTAGTGCTGAATATGAATGAAATGAGGTCTAGACCTTGGTCTAAGCTGTTATTCTTATTATAAAGTTTGAGTTTATATCTTTTGTTTCAGTTAATTTGGTTTATTTTAATATAAATATTTCGGATACGAAGCAAATTATGGTACTGAAAGAACATGAGTCTATGACTTATAATATAAGTTAATAAGATACCAAATATGATTATAATCTATTCACGGTTTCGTCGAATAATGAATGTTGAATTCTTACGCAACATTTTATAATATAAAAGCGCTTTTTGCCTATCACATATCTATTGAGGCATCTAACGTCGATACTAGCTAATTCGCTCGGACATTTGAATGTATGACAATCAAGATTATCATAAGATAATCATCTTAACCTAGCGAAAGCAATTAATTATGTACTATCTCAAGAAAATATTTGAAGATAATTTTATATACACGCTATGAAAAGAAGAGACATTTTCAGGGAAAATATGGATAATCATTCAAAAGGTGTGATTAGCTAAATTACTTATCCTCTTTCCCAATTATTAATGTTGAGTTAAGCATATGAACAAAAAACTAAACTTTTTATTCTATCGGAGGAAGACATGATTTTACATCGTTTCGATTTGCACATTGAATTTTTGTATTTAACCGCAAATAGAAAAAAAATAAAGTGAACTTGCATTTAATATGTACATATGTACCTAGCATTTAATAAAAAATTTGTAATCTACTCAAGATTTCCTTTCCTGACATCTCATAATATTAAATATATATATATATTATGTACATATGTATAAGTTCAGCAATTTCTTCAAGGCGTTGTGTAAAACGTAATCTCCGGACTGCACTAATGTATATATATTTATAGTATATATATATGTATACAACACATACAGATACTTACTGACGCGAATTATCAACACACTAAATGACGTATTTAAAGCATTAAGGCCTTTTACGTAGTCACTTACGGATATATATATATATATACATATATGTACTTAAGCTCAATTCACTTTCCTCAATTTTAATTAACGTAAAACTTTCAACCCCCTGCTTTTGAGTGGAATGTGTTGCCAAGTACTCTTAAGAACTAGTGCATAGGAGGCAAATGTGAGCAGAATGTTTGTATAATACGTACATACATATATTATGTATGCATATACCTACACTAATATATTGAACTGTATATGTATTGGGTTGTTCGGAAAGTCATTTCGTTTTTTTTGGGGAACATGAAAGACAGTTTTCGTATAATGCCTTTCAAATGGCCATAAACAGTTGAATTCGACAAATTTAACCTCTCACCGATCTCTCGTGTGGTGATTCGCCGATTTGCATCAACTAATGCCTTTATCGCATCTTTGTCAGCTTCGACCGGCCTTCCAGACCGTGGTGCATCTTCGAGATCAAAATTGCCGGATCGAAATTTTGCAAACCAGTTCTGGCACTGGCGTACTGTTAACACGCCTTCTCCATACACATCCGTCAATTTTTTTCTCGCTTGGACAGCATTTTTACCTTTTCTGAAGTTAAAAAGTAAAATATGACGAAAATGCTGCTTATTGCTCTCCATATTTAAAAAGGCACCAACCAAAAACTACTGGGTAGAATTAATAGAACTTTTTCACACACAAGCCTTGCAATATCAGCTCTCATGACATATAATGGTTATGGGGCTTAAGTGTGAAGTTAGTTTCGAAAAAACTTAATTAAGTCCTCTGGCGGGAAAAAACGAAATGACTTTCCGAACAACCCAATATATAAAGCAAATAAAATTTAATTATTTGTGTATAAGCAAACGTTTCTTTAATCGTTATGACAGTAATGAAAATAAGTTTCTGTGTGCGCGAAAACAAATGCATATGTATATATGTACAGTACGCCGTTGGTAAATGCAATGCCTGATAAATGCAATATTTCGCTTACAGCCACAATTACAATTTTGCGAAAAAGTGTGTGTTTGCAAAGAAATTTTGTTAATAAATCAAAACTAGTTGGCCTAGTTCGAAAATTAAGCCAATTATTTCAATTAGGCCCAGAGCACTAGTTTTGTTCACCTAACGTTTGTTTGTAACACCTAAAACTAACCGAGATAGATATATATGTATATATATATATATATGTATATATATAAATTTTGACCAGACTACTTGAATTCTGAGTGATTGTCTGTCCGTCCAAGCCGTGCAAGCGATAACTTGAATAAAACTTAAGGCATCTTGATAAAATTTCGTACACGTGCTTTTTGAAGGTACGTATGAAGGTACATACGTATTGCAGATGGGTGTAATCGGATAATTGGCAGGTCATGAAAATTCCGCTAAACGAAAACTTATAAAATGCTATAACTAAGCTCCCAATTAAGATATAAAACTGAAGTTTGGTACAGGTTAATCTACATATCTCATAAACTGTTAAAAGTGTATCAACGAAACTTGCTCAGAACAAGCCCTTCTACCATCTCCTAATATAGTGAGAAAATTAGTGAAATCGGATTATAACAACGCCCACCTCCCATACAAAGTTATGTTGAAAACTAGTAAAAGTGCGTTAACTCCCTGAAGAAACACAAGAAAAACATTGAATATCACAGTAAAGATGGTGCGGAAGGGCTGCATAAGATTCCGTTAAAATTTTGACAAAGGGTGTGGCACCACCCACGTTTCGGCGAAATCCCATATCTCAGGAATCGCTATACCAATTTCAACCAAATTTGCTACAACAAATTATGTTTGTATCCTTATGTCACGCTGTGAAAATGAGCGGAATCGGAAAGCAACTACGTCTACTTCTCATATAACACTTTTCTTTCATTTTGAAGTATATAAATCAAGCACCAATTAAGATATTAGAATGAAACTTTGTAGAAATGGTGTATTCAGATAAGGCATCTCGTGCGTAAAAATGGTAAAAATCGGCATGTAGTTTTTTTGTACTCAATATAAGGACGTATGTATGGCTCATTTGGCTGACTTTATACCGAAAATATCGGTATATCTGTGAGATAGCATAATAAAATTCGAGAAGTATATTTTCATGATAATAGTGTGCTCTTATGTCAAAAATTATGAAAATCAGGTGAATACTTCCCTAGCTTCCCTAGCTTCCATATACATACTACACAGATTTTCAACCTCCTGTTAGACTTTATATAATATATATCGACCAATATATGAGTTATCTTTGTGAAATTCACAAAGCTTCTCTTTCTGATAACTATACGTCTGTGTACAAAAATGGATAAAATCGGATAAATACTTTCCCTAGCCCCCATATCCCTAATATAAGTATTTTCAACCTTCCGTTAGACTTTATACCATATATACCGATTAATATGTGAGCTATCTCTTTGAATTTCAAAGATCGTCTCTTTCTGATAACTGTGCGCTTGTCTTCCTAAAATGGATAAAATTTGGCAAGCACTTCCCCAAGGCTAATAGGCCTTAAGGCACTTCCCCACTTCCCCATATACCCAATAGAAGAATTCCGAACTCCCGGTTAGCTTTATACCGTATGTATCACATAAATCGATCAATCTGCGAGTTATCGTAATGAAAGTCAGACAGAATCTTTTCCTGGTAATATTATGTTGTGATCGCAACAATTAATAAAATCAGATAAATACCACCCCTAGCCCCCATATACCTTATATAAGTATTTCAAATATCCGGTTGGCTTTATACGGTATGTGAGTTATCTTCATCAAATTGGGTGGAAATATGTTCTCTAGTATGCTTGAGGAATGATAAAAGTTAATGCAATCAGCCTAGACCTTCCCTTAGCCCAAATATACTCGATATATTGATGTACGACTTTTCAGCAGACTTTAAACCACACCAAAATATGAAATCTCTCTGTCTCTCTGAGTGTCTCTTTCTGAACAGTGTGTTTCATGTGCTTATAATGGATAAAATCGGGTAAGCACTTCCCCTAGCCTCATGTACCTAATATATGGTTTTTCAACCTCTGGGTATATTTTATACCATATGTTTCGGTCAATATGTAAGATATCTTACCCAAATTAGGTGAACGTGTAATATCGGATATACCATAGTTTACTGCCGAAAACGTGTGAAATCGGTCTACGAATTACCCCAGCTCCCATATAATACATATAATGATTTTCACTATTCGAGCAAATTTTATGCCGAATTTGTCGGTCACTGTGTCAGTTACCTCCACAAAATTGCGTAAAGACATATTCCCTAATATACTTGAATAATGAAAAGAGTTAATGTGATGTGATGAATTCCCGACTTTCCATCTGATTTTAAACCTTTATGTTGGTCAATATGTGTGATATGTTAATGAAATTAAGTGGATATGTCTACGGTCTAGACCATGGTCTAAGCCGCTTATTCTTAATATAATGATTTCCTTTTATCTGCTTGACTTTTTCCTCATGTATCTAATATATTCAATTAAGCCACTTTGGTTGAGGTTATATCGAATATATCTTACGTGAGTTAATTTGGTAGATTTTAATATAAATATCTCTGACACGAAGCAAAATATAACAATGAAAGTACATGAGTGTATGGTCCGTAATATAAGTTAATAAGATACCAAATATGATTGCAATCCATTGACAATTTCATACGATAATGAATGTTGAATTCTTCCGCTACATATTTTAATACAAAGTTATGCCAGCACCAGAAAGCATATCCCCGCTTCTGATCCTTGCACATTGCGAGAGTATAAAATGTTTAGTTACACCCTTCCTTACTTGTTTCATATGACTTTTTTTTCAAGCCAAATTACTTCTCAAAAAAGCTGTTGCAGACAGGGAGGATGATAGCTGATGATAAAATTATTAAAAGTAGCTTGTCAGCAAATTTCCTCAATTTAATGGACCAGTGACAAAAATAGCATTTAGATACATTCATTGAGTCATTATAGTCTCATATTTGGGGAATAAAATTAAAAGTTTTAATTTAAAAAATTTCATAAGCCTCCTGCAAACTACATGAGAGGAGAAAAAATCCAGGGCTATATGCTGCCATTGAGAGTCATATACGATTAGATATTAGTGATCTCGGAATTTTGCGTCCCTTAATAACTTAACTTGAACTTAAGAAATGAGATTGCAGAAAATTATGCCTGCTTAGAGCCGATTTGTAACGATTTAAAATTCGAAGTAATAACCATTTTCAATAAAGTGAATTTAATACTTTTGTTTTGTCTTACTGAGACACTACCATATTGTGACCTTTTTGTGTTTCTGATATTGCCACAATCTCTTAAACTTATCTACCCGAATTTTTGCCAGTGGTTTTTACCGAGGGCATACTGTGTATATTTATCCACCTTAAATGCGCATGCGAAATCAGGGTATTCTGCCAACACTCAACCGCATAGAAAGTTTTGCGTTAACCTTTAACTGCCAACATCATCATTATACGAAAAATAAACAATAAAACCAACGACCTTCACCAATAAAATTACTGCAAGAAAACGCAGTAGACAATAATATTAGCGCGTTAAAATTTTTATAAGGAGTCAAGAAAAATCTTTCAAGAATATGATGAAATTTTCATCATTGCAAATATGTGTTAAATGACCTTAATACATATACGTGTACATACTATATACACGTATACTAACTAGGTATGTACGTACATATATATATATATAAATTAAGTAGATCATAATATCTTTTTATACTCTTACAACATGTTCCATTTAAAAGTACATATTAAAAGTACAGTTCTGTGCACCTAACGGTTATTTGTAACACCTAAAACTAATCGAGATGGATATAGGTAGGGGCGATAACCACGCCCACCTCCCGTAAAAATTTATGTTGGAAACTACTAAAAGTGTGTTAACTCGCTAAAAAAATACGCCAGAAAAAGTAAATAATACTGTAAATATGGTACGGAAGGGATGCATTGGAATCTGTGTTAAAATTGGATAATGAGAGTTGCACATAATCAATTTCAACCGAATTTGGTGCATAGCATTATACTGATATTTTTATATTACAGTGTGAAAATGGACAAAAACGGACATATAACCCATATAAAACAAGTCAATCTGATTCTTCCACTATACAGAATGTAACTCAAGTACCAATTCAGATATCAAAATAGAAATTTTCATAAATAGTTTCCTAAAGGTATGCATTTCTTGCCCAAACATGGTGAAACTCGGCTTATTTCTTTTAAACCGAATGTGTAGACCTCATTGTTTATGACTGTTTTTTTACGGAAAGTAAAATGGGGATATCTGTGAGATATATTAATGAAATTCAGAGACCATCTTCTTTCTCTGGTAATAATGTGCTCTTGTATCAAAAATGGGTAAAATCGACTACGCATATATGTATATATATGATTAGGATGAAGAGAGCTGAAATCCAGTTGACTGTCTGTCTGTCCGTGCAAGCGATAACTTGAATAAAAATTGAGATATTTTGATAAATGGTATACGTGTTCTTTGTTACCATAAGAGAGTTGGTGTTGCAGATGGGTGTAATCGAACATCTGCCACGCCCACGAAATGCCATTAAACGAAAACCGATAAAGTGCTATAACTAAGCAACAACTTAAGAAATAAAGGTATTATTTGGTACAGAGGATCCTTGTATGGCCGGGTATCTGTGGGTAAAAATTTTTGTAAAAGTGGGTAAGGCCCCGTCCCCCAAAGATTCAATGTAGACATCTCACAAATCGTTGAAGCTGTATCATTCAAACTTGCTTAGAACATGTTTTTCTAGAATGTCTTCATATACTGGGAAAATAAGTGAAATCGGATAATAACTACGCTCACCTCCCACACAAAAGTTTTGTTGAAAACTACTAAAAGTGTATTAATTCGCTGAAGGAACACGTCAGAAACATGAAGTCTTACAGAATACATGGTATGGAGGGCTGCATAGCAATGCGTGTACAATTTGGACAATGAGTGTGGCGTCGCCCACTTTTCGGTGAAACCCCATAACTCAGGAATCGCTACATCAATTTCAACCACATTTCGTACACGACATTATGTTTGCATCCCTTGCACTTTTAGTAGTTTTTAAAATAATTTTTGTATGGGAGGAGGGCGTGGTTATAATCCGATTTCAATTATGTTCCCACTGTATGAGGAGATCGCAGAGGGACCTGTTCTGAGCAAGTTTGGCTGATATATTTTTAACAATATGTACAATGTACATAATATGTACATTAAACCTATTAGTACCCACTTAAAATTTTTTGTAACCACAAATCTCAGTACCCACTACGATTATCTGCACCAAATTACACTTTTGTGTCTTAATTTGTTGCTTAGTTATAGCATTTTATCGGTTTCGGATTAACTGATTTTTGTGGGCGTGGTAGTATTCCGATTACACCCAAATACAATACCAACCTTCTTATAGTGACAGAGAATACGCGTGCCAAGTTTCATCAAGATATCTTAATTTTTACTCAAATTATCGCTTGCACGGACGGACGGACGGACGGACAAACGGTCATGCACAATTCAACTCGTCTCGTCATCCTAAGAATTTATATATATACCTCTATTTCTATATCGATTAGTTTTAGGTGTATCAAACAACCGTTAGGTGAACAAAACTAATATACTCTGTTCCAGCATGTTGGGAGAGTATAAAAATGTTGCGAAAGAATTTCACATTTTAATTCATTATTCAACGCAATTGTGAATGACTACAATCATATTTAGTATCTTACTAACTTATATTATATATCATAGACTCACTTTCATTGTTCATTCACTGTTTAATTACTACATTTTGCTTCGTGTCCAAAATATTTATTTAAAATCAGCCCAATTAATTCAAATGATATATGTCTCATAAACTCATCCAGAAGGGTTAAAATTAATATATTGGGTATATTAGGAACAGGTTAACCAGAGAATCGGAAATTTTTATATTCGAGATAAGGAGCTTAGATCACGGTCTATACCGATTTCATTCATATTGAGTGTGAAACCACATTATGTTTAAGAAAGTATGCCATTTAATTTCACTAAAATATCACACATATGATCCAACATAAACGGTTTAAAGTCAATTGGAAAATCGGAAATCTACATTGGGTTTAGTGTTATATAAGCGTCGTTTATTCCACAATTTGGTGATGGCATTCTGACTTACAACAGCAACCTGACTTACAAACTACCGCACTTGAGGTAAGACATGTCTCCTATTGAAACCAAAGCCTGGTTGTGGATCTCTTCATTCATCTCAAGATGGGGATTCTCTGAATGGACACGAACTCGATGCAAAATGTCATATTACATGTCATCCTTGTACTTGTCCCACAATTCACGTGGAATCGATTTAAAACGTGTGGGAATAATGATCGCAAATAAAGTGCGTATCTGCCTGTCTTATCGTTTTCAACCAAATTGAGCTGTTGACAGGCAGCACAAAATGTTAGCAATGCTACACCATTGACAGTTCGAAGTGATTCAAATGATCCCGGACCACGAACATTCACCAGCAGTAGTGGTAAGTAAAATCATTCATCATTCCTCGGATGAACTGTATAAATATGGCCAAAAGTCAGTAGAATGCACACTCGGATGACAAGGAACGCCTTGGTTTCGACGCTGAAATTTCTTCGATGGAGCATTCCAAATGTGATAACGTGTCATCTCCGAGTAGTGTAATGCACGCACAAAAGGATTACTTTTTCAAATCGACAAGAAATTGGTTAATGTTGTCGCTGGTGAGTTTTGAGTACGTTGAGAAGCATTTGCTGCAGTGAAATAAACTCGTTGGGAATGTGAATGGGAAATGAGAATATACGCCAAATGGCCTAATTTCAGCTTTCCTATCGACCAATTTTATAGCGCGTGATTTTATCATAGGGATCAGGAGCTTGAAGATCAAAAACCGCCATATCATTGTCTTTCGTGACATATTTGCAGATGTCCTTGATGGATTTCACTGAATTGCAATACTCTACGTTACAATGTGTCTTGAAAGGTTTGGCAAAAGTGGCGAATACGGAACAATCCTAGAGTTGTCGAACACGAAATCATTTCCTTTCAATTTGACTGTGATTGCTCTTTCGTCATCTTTAGATGATTGACGCCGATACAGTGGATGACCGTCTTTGCCAGTGATGGTTTCGTCAGTCAAATTTCGTGGATAACTCTCGGAATACTTGCTGTCTACCATGCATGGTGATTGTGGGTTATTGCTGCCACAGAGTCCGCGACCCAGGTTTTTAATTACGATATTATACGACGTAATATACTTCATAATATACGACGTAATTAAGACGATAATTACGGCATCATGTCATCAATTTGGTCTGGTTGTATTCTTTCGAGTAACCAAATGAGAATGTGCGCATGCGCAAGCCTCTTTTTTGCCATTCAATCGAATACATCCACATCGAGTATTTCTAAAGACACAATGCTTAACAATATTGTCCATCAGCGGCCAGATTTTGATGTTTTGCCAGGAAGCAGCAGTTTAACAATTTCTATCCACTTTGGATTGAACGTGAAGGTGATGAACAGCTCCGGACGACCGTAATGACACACCGTATTGCATCTTACGCACGTTCATGCATATGACGTGGGCTGCGAACGAACTTTGTGGGTAAAATGGTTAGCTGACCAATATCACCTGCATTTCCTTCGGTGAAAATTGCATCGCGTAAATGAACATACTCCTCCGTACGCAGTTTGGTTTGATTTAAACGGATAAAAAGAAGGCTCTCCGCTTCTATTTTGGCAAACATATATAGAAATTGCTGAAATAATCAGCGAAATTGGAGCAAAGAGTTGCTGATATTTTGTTGAACGATCAAACAACGCGGGTAAAAATTCATTGCACTGACCTTCTTGGTGGTTTTCTCATCTAAAATTATATTAGTAACATTAGTGTCATATAGATTATTATGATATCGATACTCACCGGTCAATAGATTTATCGTCTTAATGTTGATATAATATCCACCATCTCCCTGCCAAAACATTAGTGGATATTACAATGCATCGTATGAACGACGTGTTTCGGGTATTCGTTGCTATTGCTCTGAGTCCCGATGACTGACTATATAATATGACTATATATAATATAATATGATATGATATTATAGCCATATAATATAATATATAATATAATATGGCTATAATATGACTGACTTTATAGTCATCATTTGAGATGGAATCCAAAGCAGTTTGGAATAACCGAACCAATGCATGATGTTCATGAATCAGATGCTGCAGACAATGAAGAATTTCTCTTCTAATTACCGTATTCATTGTTTGAAGCTGATAAAGTTGATTTTCCACATTGCCAATGAAGTAGATTTGGATAAATTTATGTTGTGCGTTTTCAAGAGGCCTTGGATCTGTAGAGTCGATGTCGAAATTAGAGTCAATGATTTTGGATCATCGACCAAATTTTTCTTTAATTAAATTTAATTTCTTTAATTTTTTGTTACATTGAATGTTAGATTGAATCCGTGTTCATCCATAATAACTGTTTTAAATGAAGTCATTTGAAAGCTTCCTTATATTTCTGAGTGTTCGATAGAAAACGACGTGATTCTGGTGTTTCACCACGAATCAAAGAACGCAATATCTCTGGTGGTGAGGGTGAGGGCAATGGTGGCAATTTAACCTTGCCACCGAGACAGCAAAATCCAGGCGTTTACTCGACGCTTTCTCATTGTCAATTAACAAGTTTCAAAGCCGTTTCATTTACCATCTGTTTTCATACTCTCACAACATGTTGCTATAGAGTAAATTAATTTTGTCCTAAATTAACCTAACTAACCTAAACCTAACGGTTGTCCGTCCGTCCGTCCGTGCAAGCGATAACTTGAGTAAAAGTTAAGGTATATTGATGGAACTTGGTACACGTGTTCTTTGTCACCGTAAGACAGTTGGTATTGCAGAAGGGCATAATTAGACATCTGCCACCCCCACAAATGTCATTAATCGAAAACCGATAAAGTGCTATAACTAAGCAATGAATTAAGATATAAATGTGTTATTTGGTATAGGGGATTCTAGTAGTGCGGGGCATCTAAGGGAAAAAATGTCTGTAAAAGTGAGCATAGCTTCGCCCCTCAATAGGTTTAATATACATATCTCCGAAACCGTTACAGCTGTATCAATCAAACTTGCTCCAAGTAAGTTTCTCTAGCTTCTCCTCATACACTGAGAAAATTAGTGAATTTGGATAATAGCCACGCCCACCTTCTATACAGAGGTTAACTTGAAAACTACTAAAAGTGCGTTAACTCGCTGAAGGAACACGTCAGAAACATTAAATCCTACAGCGAATATGATACGGAAGGGTTGCATAGAAATCCATGTAAAATTTTGGTTATGATTGGATTTCAATAAAATTTAGTACGTGGGGTTCTATTTGCATTCTTATGTCATATTGTGAAAATGGACGAAATTGGATAAAAATCACGCCTAGTTCTCATGTAACACATTTTTAAGTTTTATCTGACACTATCACTTTAAAGTAGATAAGTCAAGCATCAGTTAAGATATTGGAATAAAGCTTTTTCACGAATAGTACGTTCAAGATATGCCATCTCATCTGCGTAGAAATAGTCGAAATCGGATTATAACTTCTCAAGCCACCAGATACCCAAAATATGGACCTCAGTGCCTCTATCTGGCTTTTTATAGAAAATATAGGTGAATCTGTAAGATATTGTAATGAAAAGAGTTTAACGGCAAATCTGTAAGATATCATAATGAAATTTGAGGATTATCTCTCCATGATAATAATGTGATCTGGTGTCAAAAATAGGAAAAATCGGGTAAATATATCCCCTAGCCCCAATATACCTAATAAACAAATTTTCAATCTTCCGGTGGACTTTATATCATATATAAGAGTAAATTTGTAAGATATTATAATGAAAATTAGGGGATTATCTTTCCATGATAATACTGTGATCTGGTGTCAAAAATGGTTAAAATCGGGTAAGCACTTCCCCTACCCCCCATGTACCTAATATACAGATTTTCAATCTCCTGGTAGACTTTATACCATATATTTCGGTCAATATGTAAGATATCTTAGCAACTATAAGTAAGGCCGAAAATGTGTGAAATTCGTCAACGAATTATCCCACCTCCCATATGCTACATATAATGATTTTCGTTATTCTGGCAGACTTTATGCGTAATATATCGGTCAATGTGTGAGTTACCTTCACAAAATTGAATGGAAACATGTTCCCTAATATACTTGAGTAATAAAAAGAGTTAATGTGATCAGTGCAGATCTTCCTATATCCCAAAAATGCCCGATATAAGAATTCCCGACTTTCCGTCTGACTTTAAACCGTTTATGTTGGTCAATATGTGTGATATTTTAATGAAATTAAGTGGATATGTTTTTTCGAGCATGTTGTGGTTTCGCGCTAAATATGAAAGAAATAATATAATGATTTCCTCTTCTCTGGTGGACTTTTTCCTCATGTATCTAATATATTCATTTAAGCCACTTTGGGTGAGTTTATATCGCATATATCTTATTTGAGTTAATTTGGTAGTACGTAATATAAATAAAATGAAAGTACGTGAGCCTATGACCTGTAATATAAGTTAATAAGATACCAAATAAGATTGCAATCCATTCACGGTTTCGTCGAATAATGGATATTGAATTCTTCCGCAACTATTTTTAACTTAAGTTATGCAGTGCAAGTGAAGCATTTCCTCACCTTTGATCCTTGCACATTGCGAGAATATAAAATGTTCGGTTACACCCGAGCTTAGCTTTTCCTTACTTGTTTCTTTTTGTGTTTGTGAGGCACGAAGTCGGGCCATACTCACATGGCGCTGTTCTTGCTCGATTTCTTGTTTATCGCAGCATTTGAAATCATGTTTGTGATAAAATATAAGTGTGACAAAAAAAACGTCATCGATCATGAAGATGGCGACGAAAATCGCTCCATACAAAATGTATGGGGATATGAAATTCCTTTCTAATTTCTTTTTGGGCATTTTTCAGGAATTTTCTTGGATATTCTTCTTGTTTGGTGGGATATCAGCCCGAATCGGTGCGAATCATCAAAAGCGGTCTAGGCGTTCTAGAGTTATAAGTGTGATAACTAACGTCACTTTTTAACTTAATATTTAGTATATCGGCCCTTTGCATTGATGTAATCACGTAGACGACGTGTCATTGAGTGAACTAAGTTCTCCAGGTTATAAACTAGAAGTATTTTGTTCCACTTCTCTTGAATAGAATTGATTAAAGCGGTTTTATTTGTTGGGCTCCTTTTTTGCCGCTCTTTTTCAAAAACGACCACAAGTTTTCAATAGGGTTAAAATCGGTGCTCTGGGCAAACATGTCGAGAACTTTTTGCAATTGTATATGACCCACGTTTTGCATATCAAACGGTTTGTGTTTTGGGTCATTGTTAAGCCATAGTGATCAACAAACTCAAACTCAACCGCGCTTCTGGTCAATTTTGTTTTTAAAATGTCTATGTAATACTCCTCCGTCATCACATCATTGAAAAAACACAGTTCACCAATCCCTTTAGAAGAGGAACACACTCAAACTTGCCAAACTTTACTACTGGATATAATATTCTTTTGCTGAAGAGCTGTATTGGGTTTTTTCCAAACTCTGCTTGGTCCATCGTTGTAGTACATCATTTGTCATAAAATATAGTATTAGCCCAATGCTTCACTGGCTTGTTGTTATGGGCAATCGAAAAGTTCACATGTCTTTCAATAATCAGAGCAGAAAGCAAATGTTTCTTCCTGGCTATTTTCGATGAGTATTTATGGGTTTTTAGAACTTTTCTGAATGTCTGTCAGATTGTCTTTTTACAATCGTCTTCTAGGACGATGCCAACCGTCTCAACATTATTCTTCTTATTCTTCTTATGTTCTTATTAATCTTTTTAAGTATTTTTGATTGGTTGCATATATTAAGCTTCAATGGTCTGCCTCCTGAGTGCATTAGTTCTAAGTAATTTTCTTTTTCATCGACGCTAATTTTATAATAAATTGTTCTAAGTTTAATTGAGTACATTTCAGATAATTTTTTAAGTTATATAAAAAATATACTTACTTTGCTTTTTGAGCTTGCATTTACTTTTGCATTTTGTTTTGTTAATTTGAAATTTATATACAAACAGTGAACACATTTTGAAATATAGAACGTTCACAAGGCATCAAATATATGCACATATGTATATATTACTGATAAGAAGATCTGATTCTGAAATAGAACGCTGGAGAGAGTCCTATTTTGTAGTTTTGTTAACTCTTGTGGAAAAATCTTTAATACCTTATTTGAATTTACATTACATACTCCATTTTTATAAACTTTCAGATGTCCATTAAAAAGCTAACCGAAAGCACAAATTCAGGTTATGTCAGCTCTGAGGAAACTGATTCACTGCTTGTATCCAATACGCCAAAATGTAAGTCCTCTGTATTACGTCACATAAAAATGAGCTCAGTAAACGGACCAACATCAACGAACATGACTTCTTCCACGACCGGCAAACCAGCGTTAATACGCCAAGATCGTACTTCCACTTATCTTACGAGTCCCCAGCTATCACAACAAACTCGTCTTGGATCGGAAGAAAGCGTACGCGGTGTCGGAGGAGATGATGACATCGAGCAGGGACTACGGCCGGCAGTACCCGATATTGAAATTTATGAAGAGAATTCAAATAAACAGCAAGCGACTCAGAAGAAATTGGAGACGAACCATTTAAAACAGCAGCCAGCGCAACAATCGAACTCGCGATCGCAACTTCAGCAACAAAATTCTCAATCAACCATACCAATAACGAATTTGAATACGTATCAGACATTACAAGAGTTTGCTAATCCGCAAAGTAACCCAAATTTGGGAACATCATCATATCAAAATCTGTCATGTAGTATACTCACCAGTGCTCAAAATCGTTGTCGTGCTTGCCGTAACTGTAGTCGACGAGCGTCAACTACTCCTCTCTCTACTACAGCTAGTGTCGGTATGGACCGCTCAACATCGAAAGAGAGTGTAAAAAGTGCCTTTCAACAGGGAAATCTGTCAATTTCCAGTTCAGCTATGCAACATCACACACCACCGTCTGTTTTAGTCACTTCGTCGCCTACGAATGGGTCTCGTATAATCCGCCAAAGCTCTCAACCAGAGTCCAGTACCACAGCCATTTGTTGTGGTGCACATAGCTTTTGCGGACACTCGCACACTGTTCCGAATGTTTCACTAAAGATTTTGAGGGATAGTGCGGCCGATGGAATTGCTGGCATAGCCGCCGATTCGTTACGCATTAACGGTGGCATGCGACCATTCAAACAGGTAATCAAACGCGATGTATTTATGTAAGTATTGCATAAGACTGTAACTCATTTACATTTTCGTATGATAATTGAAGATTCCATTTACATATTCATAAGTACACATATTTAAAACGTTATACTTTGTATTTATGTACATGCAAAAATCATATATAAATAATTCTGTTGTAAAATATATTATATCTTCATGTCCTATTTATCATTAAACACTCTCATTTTTCTCACCTTGTCCTTCTTTATAAATATAAAAATAGTATTTTTTTGCAGTAAAATAAATTACCTAACTAATAAAATGGAAATCAATGGAATTATTATACGGCTGTTCTTCAAGTCTATTCAAACACTTTCTTCTTGTTTGCTAGTTTACTTAAAAATTTAGCTTACCCTTCTGGCATAATTTTGCCTTATTTCTGCATTATGAAGTAAAACAAATTACGGAATTAAAATTTTCTCCAACATTTTTTGAATTTCCCTCATTAATGATGTGCAGTCTGAATCACAATGCTAATTACGCATGTTAAGGTAACCTACTAACTTTGATATATACGAAGAGCACAACTTGTTAACAAGGTACAGGTGCCGTGGTATTTATGAGGAATTTTCTTTAAGACTAAATAAGACTGACTCGTGGAATACTCAGAATACAAACATACATTCGTATATTCATATTTAAATTTAGTGAGTATATTATATTACAGCTTTTTTCTTTTTCATAGACATATCAATATTTATACATAACTTTATATCTGAATTTAATATAATCATTGAAGTACTCAGTGGAACAAATAAATTTTACTAAAAATTTTCCTCTAGGGTGTTCTTTTAATGCCCCGAACATTGTCCGAGAGCAGAAAATTACGTCTAAGAAGAGCTTTTACAGAAGCAACTAATGAAACACTCCAATGCTCTAAAATGGTATTTACCAAAATTTACAACTTCAAATAATTGTTTCAAGTACTTTTGATTTAGTTAGAGAAGCCCATGTATGCCTGCTTTATCAAAATGCACCATTTAGCTAGATTAAATAACTTAATATAATAATTTAAAAAAAAATTAGTCGAATATGAGTAGAAAACACATAACATATGTAGAAATGTGAACGTACATCAATTAGGTCAATGTATACATATATCAGTATTAGAGATGCCCAAAAAAATATCTGTAAAAGTACCGCTATCAATTTTATAAAGCTGTATTCAAATGCTTTTTTGAACTCAAATATAGTTAATAACACGTTTTATTTGCATTTTTGCTCCATTCACTTTCACACCGCTTCCTGTTAGTATATGTATGTGTGTATGTATTTGTACCCGCTTGCTTATATCCATAGTAAACCGCTCAAAAGCAGCAATGTGATGCATTTCAAGACCTTGGGAAGTGAAAATGTTATTTGAATGCAATATACAAATTGGTATAGTGATCTTTTTGGAAGCATCATTCAACCAAGAGTTTTAACATACTTGTTTCAGAAAGTTGAGCTAATGATTTGAATTACTTACACTAGCCAGAAAAAGTCTCCGCTCATGATCAACAAATGCTTTTGAAATGAAATAAATTCCATACAGCTCTTTCAAATTAATTTTTTTTTATTTAATCAAACATTGGCATTGAAAGATAGCACAAAATGTTTTTAATGGATATTTAATTTGATAGAAAATAAAATTTGGCACATTTTCTAGTGAATTCCAAAAATAGGTATCAGAAAAGTCTTCGCTCATCTTGCAAATATAATTAAAAAATATAAATAATAAATATAGTAAATAAATACATAAATATAAATATAGTATATATATAATAATATAGACATAACATATATATATATAAATATAACAATAAATATAATGAAAAAAAATATAAATAAAAAAGAAATAAATAAAAAGAATTAATAACAGATGGGTCAACCTCAACGTGCCACTCTCTAGCTTTAAGACCAGCTCTTTCCAACTTTTTCTTGCTGTATCACTGCAAATTTGTTTTTGAAATCGTTCTTCAACATCCTCCGCTATCTGTAAAGCGGGGATTTCTTTGAACCAAAAATATAACTTTTCTTGTTTCCCGGTCTGTTAACATTTTTGGGCGGCCGGAACGAGGTTTTGAAGTAATTATTTCAGTTGTTTTAAAGGGTTTGATAACATATCTAATTGAACTCAGCTCTTTCTCTTAATTTTAAAATAATTTTCGTTCATGACATCCAATTTCTTTTCGCTTTTTGTTCATTGTTAATAAAAAAAAATAATTAAAAACAAACATGTTTCAAGACCACAAAATTTTACTTACAGCTGAAGAATTTTAAGTTCTTTATATAAATAATCAATAAAACAGCGTCCTATTACAGTCTCACGTTAAAATAAACTAAAAATATCCCTATGAATGGAGAATTTTTCTACTCGTTACGTTCAAGCCTAACGGGAAATATGCCGTTATTTTAGTTTTTATGCAAACTCAAATTTCAACAATTTTTGGCATATGTCGTGCTTATGCTATGGCTAAGGGATGTCCTCAGAATTATTGCTTTAATATAATTTTGCTAATGTTATTTGAGAAAAATAAGAATTAATTTTTCCGGCTAGCGTATATAAAGTGTGACCAGCGCTGTTCTAATCAAATGGAATTACCATGAATATGAAAGTTTTATTTGTATATATTTTATCCTGTTCCCTGTTTTCTTATTGTAAACATCTCTTCTTAATTAACTGATCAACGACATAATTTTGTTGTTTTTTATGCATTTTTATGTCCGCGATTTCGTTTTATGGGTTTTTCATTCAAAAAATTTTGCTTCGAAATCTGTTGTGGTCAACTTTACCTTAGCCAATGTATATGGAATTATTTTAAGATATCTTATGTATTAGTGGAATTGTTCACTTTAAAGAAAATTATACAAATAGAAATCGGCTTCTTCGTCCTAATTTTTACCAAATTTTTCATATGTTTGTATCAATCCGTAATATCCTAATTGTAACATTTCAACTTATTCTACCAATATTCCCCATATTATTCGAATCATATATAATTCACCTGTAATGACAGCAAAATTATATTTAGATAGAGTTTAAAGCGCCAAGGCAGTGGACGTGCTTAATGTCAGATTGGCTTAGTTTTGAATTTAGGCATATGATATCTTCAAAAGGTGATAATAATATAATTTTGTTTTAGTACTTTAAATTCCACAATGTCATAATATATATTTTGTGTAAAATTATAAGCATTTAATACATGGGATTTAGCTTTAAATTGTCGCAAAATTATAAGAAAAATATATAAAAATTTTGACCGGAAAAATTCTTATGTTTCTACGTACTTTCTTTCGCCGCTGTGTATGCATGTGAAATGAAGCAATGCAGAAGTGAACGGAAGTAATGTAGTCCCACAAACGGTATATATTTGCACAAAACTATTTGTATTTAAAATTTGCGTTGAACTACAAAATTGGTATACTTTATGAATTTCACAGCTTAGGGTATTTTTAAGTGAATTAATAAAAATTGACATCGTATTCCTATTATATAATATACCATAACACAATTTTCATTTGAGCATACGTTTTGTTTTACAATTATCTGCTTATAATCTTTGCAATAAATTAAAAAAAAAATTGTCATTTCAATCCAAAAAGCATAAAAACTGTACTTGATTTGTAAAAAAAACACTTGAGTTTAAAGTTAACATTTTTGCGTCTTTCAGTATTATAACATTTTCTATTGTATCTGGTAAACAACAGATGGCACCATAAACACTTAGTCCTTTTTTCCCTCTGGTGTTGGTTCCGTCTAATTTAATTCTGTTCTTTAAGACAGGGTGCCTCGAAAAATTATAAACGATTGTAGCAAAAAAGTAATTTTTTAACGTAATACTGAAAATAGAACAAACAAAGAGAAAAAATTATTTTAATACCTTGAGATTAATATAATATAAAGGAAATGACCCTTATAATAGTAAAATACCATCGACTAATCGATTAAACATCAAATAAGTTTACAAAATATTTGTATTACATTTATTTACACAATTTGCAGCCATTTCTACAATTATGCCTCTGCACTAAAAATGTAGTACACAGGTATGTTGGAGAAAATTTAGTTATTCCTATATTTTCTCTTCCCTCTGTTTTTTCGTTTACCACAAATTCTTAAACTATGGCATCGGCCATATAACGGCGTTGTGAAAAAGCATTGAATGATGGCTTAGCTGATTACTAATTAGTCACTAATTAAGCTACAGAACTCTACCAAAAGCAAATGATCACGGTGGGCTGAGTGAGGCATAACTGACAAATTTTTTTTTTTTTAAATGTGGAAGCAGACTCGCCCTAATAATAGTTTATAAGTTTATTCTACATATCAAATCAATCTTACATATTCTACATATCAGAATCAAACTTTATGGGAGCATTGCATTTTATTACGTCATACTGTGAATGACCACGTTGAACCAGGTTCATATCCCATATAACAGTTATGTTCGAAACTACGTAATTTGCGTTAACTATTCGAATTATAACGTAATAAAAGTAATTTTTAATTATAAGGTGATGTAACAGACCTATATCTTGTGACTTCTATATCTCAGAGAGAGCTCGGCCAATTTGAATGAAATTTGGTTCATAACTTGATTTTAAAAGCATTTATAATAAATAGCTGAGCCATCAACAAAGTTATAGAATTAAAGTTTGCTACATGTGGGTCTTCTGAATTTTGCCTCGGTTGACTTTATTCCGCAAATATCTGTAAATTGTTTGGTGGTGTGGTACTAAATGTGAATGAAATCGGTATTTCCGTTATACTGGCGGGTATAATAACAGACCCTTTTGGTTTGCATATCCGTCAGTGATATTTTGAGCTTGTCTAGTGTAATTCGGTGCCAAAAATGAGTGATATCAGCATATACATTCCCTAATTTCTCTTGGTCCGGTCGATTTTAGTGTCGACAATTTTAATGATATTAAGCATGCCGTTTAAGTTAAGTCAACTGAACACATGGTCTATAACAAAGTTAGAATTATACCAAAAATGAGATCTGGTAGCGAGTTCTTTAAAACAATCTTATTTTAGTCTTAATTTAATCTTGTTTATTAATAGAAATAATTTAATTGCATTTTTTTCAGTTATAAATTTATTAATTATGTTATTAATAATGTTCGGTATACATATAAGAAAGGAGGTAAATTTTACCTTCAGTATTCACATCTCCAATAATTTCTGAAATAAAATCTAGCCGGCGATAATTCGAATTGCCTAAAACATATAAAAGAAAATTACGAACGCTGCAGTTGTAGGAAAAATCAGCAGGTTTGGTTAAAAGTAGCTTTAACTGCTTTAACTGCTTTATCTATTATTTTATATATTATTATTTTATTTTATATTTTATTATATTATTATTTTATTTTATATTTTATTATATTATTATTATTATTCTATATTATTTATTTTATCTATCCATATAATTTTGAAGATGTTTTTTAACAACTTTAATTCGACACAAGTACATGACAAAATACATAAATTATAAACTTTTGCAATAAAATTTGTCCATTCAATACTGTAATGGATTTGTGTGTGTATATTTCAAATTGTCCACTCGTTCATGTCGGTTTATTTACAATTTATTTCTGTTTCTTTTGATTACATTGTCGCGGTAAATATCATTAACAACATGACGTTAAAATTATTAAGTACCAAACTAATAAATTATGTAAAATAAGGATTATGTTTTCAACGCTACAATGACACATTTTTAATCCACCATAACGAAACTCATTAGTCGTTAGATAATATTTATAAGCAGCCTTTTTTAACACGATCCATTTCTAATATGTGAATGCAATTTCTGTTCAACGTCATGACTTCGAAAATAGACATATGCATCTATGTACAATACATATATACATATATGTACTTAGCCCGTTAAAACAACTACTTAGACCGTTAACAACAATTAACACCTCTACACATAGTATGTACAGTTATGTTGATGTGATTACGTCTAAACAACAATTATAAAATGTAACTGGTTTTCCAAGCTTTTACAATTGTCTGAACAACAAAATGCTATTATTTATAAGTTATTAAAAGTGTGAATTTACAGGCCGCTGAGTTAAACAGCGTTTGTGCCAAAAGTTTATTAATGTTGAATATATTAATGTTGATATATTCGATTACAATCACATTTAAAGTTTATGATAAAATCAAAAAATTAAGTGCGTTGCAATTCATAATTTATTTTAATAGTAAGCTTCGAACATATAAAAATTTTAAATAAATTAGGTTACAACGAAATTCAACAAACTAGTAACAAAATAAGAAAAAAACTTTTTCAATTGTAACAAAAATAGGAGGTAGGGTCATGACCTGAGAACGATTGGAAGAAATGTCGTGGAACTTTAATAATATTCTAGTTCATGTTAGCAATCTAGGCCAAGGAATATTATATCATATATAATGCAATATTGAAATAATGAATAGGTCAAATCTGTTATTTAATTTATCTGGTGTTAGTTAATGAGTTACGTAGTTGAAATATGGTTGGAATTAACTAACAGTATAATTATACTCTTGCAACATGTTACAATAGAACATAATAGTTTTGTTCACGTAACTGTTGTTTGTAACATCAAACACTTATCGAGATAGATATAGAGTTATATATATACAATTGATCAGGATGGCGAAACGAGTTGAATTCCGGGTGACTGTCTGTCAGTCCGTGCAAGCGATAACTTGAGCAAAAACTAAGATATCTTGTGTTGCAGATGGTCGGAATTGGATTACTGCCACGTCCACAAAATGCCGTTAGTAGAAAACTTATAAAGTGAAGGATGGCCATCTGTTTAAAGAAGTGAATCTAAGTTGAAAAAGTTGAATATACATATCTCAAAAACAATTTAAGTTATATTAATGAAATTTTGCTCAGAATAAATCTTCCTAGCACCTACTGGTATATTAGGAAATTTAGTGAAATCAGATTATAATCACGTCCATACAATAGTTATGTTGAATTACTAAAGCGCGTTAACTCATTGAAGAAATATGTCAGAAAATAGGCAAGAGACGCCTGTCTCTCATATAACATAGTTTTAAATTCCATCTGATTCTATCACTTTACAGTATATAACTTAAACACTAATCAAGATATCGCAATAGACCTTTGCACAAATAAAGCCCTTCAGGTATGCCATTTTCTGCCGGAAAATGGTGGAAATCGGAATATATATTTTCAAGCCCTCAGATACCGAAAATGTAGACCTCAGTGCCCCTATTGGATTTTTTACCAAAAATATCGGTCAATTTGCGAGATATATTAATGAAATTCAGAGAGCACCTTTCTTTGGTAATAATGTGCCGTTGTATCTAGTGCCCCATATATCTAGTATACGAATTTCAAACTTTCGGCTGGCTTTATACCCCGTATAACGGTCAATATGTAAGAGATCTTAGCATAATTAAATGAACATATCATCGTGCATATACTATAATTTGGTAGCAAAAATGCATGAAATCGATTTACGAATTACCAGCCCGCATATGCTAAATATAATGGATTCCGTAGTTCTAGTGGACTTTACGTTAAATATATCGGTCAAAATCTGAGTTATTTTAGTAAAAATTAATGGAAATATCTTCTTGAGCATACTTTAGTTGCCAAAAGTAAAAAAGTGTTTTCTTAACCATAATATAATTTAGGACTAATATGAATGAAATAGGTGTAGACTTTGATCTAAACCCCATACCTCTAATATAGAAAATGTCTCAACAAAATTAAATGAGAATATTTTGATTAGTATTAAGTCATTCGGTAATAAAAATTATGGTTGTTGTACCTTCCCACAGCACTAATATCATGAATATAGATGAGTCCTTAGTCAGATTGACTTTATGAGTATATGACCTAAAGCAAAAGTTAATATCTTGTCATTCAATTAAATACATAACAATTAATTTCATTCGACGAATAATACATGTTGAATTCATTTGTAACATTTGTAATGTAAAAATTTGCCAACACCTGAACGCATTTCCCCGCCTTTGACCCTTGCAAATTGCGAGAGTATAAAATGTTCGGTTACTTATTTTTATATTATTGTATTATCAATAAAAATTAAAGCCGATACTGTTTGGTTCATTGAATAGAAGTATAGAAGAATAGTATAGAAGTATAGTATAGAAATAGAATATTGTGAATATTTGCAGATTTCAGATTCACTTTGATAAGTTATAAAAAATATATATATTCACGTAATATTGAATTTATATTTACATTATAAAATCATAACTCATTCTTTAAATGAAATATGTATTTGATTCTCACTCTTTGCACTTTTTAAGATAAAATTCTAATTCTTCAAATCAAATATACATATATATATATATATATATAATATTAAGGAAAATAATTCCCTGAGTATGATTAAACTCTTTCAATCGATTTTTATTTAGAAAAAAGTTCTAATGCGACATTAATTATAACCTTTTTATATTATACATTAAGATAATATCTAAAAAAACGCTACTGATAAAGAAGTTTTCATTCAGCAGATTATACAAAATTCTCAAGATATTTATAAAATGTATCCTTTTTAAGCCTATGTCTATATCCACTTGCACTATCAGACCGAAAATAAAACGATATTGCAAGCGGGTTCGTGTCCATTATGCTTCCAGCATCTTTGAAATTGAAACAATGTCATTTAAATAAATATTTGAGTACTTAATGATTTATTACTTTATTAACCCTTGTCCATACTAATACGATAATAATATGCCACTCATAACAGAAAAACATTCCTGGCAATACAATATAAAAATTCTAAGTTGTTGTTTAATATTCGGTAGTTTTAGAATAAAACCCACCTAAAGCAGAGGGCTTAAATGATTTTGGGCTGAACATAAACCGAACCTAGATCTCGTAGCGGGAGGGTAAACCTCTAATCAATATATCACGGCAGCCGTGGTGAATATGCAAACCTTAATACTAAAAACGTTTTATCGGGGTGTGAAGCGCTACCCGAGAGTTGTTACAAATATTATATGATGAAACTGTGATGCGAGTTAATGAGCAACGTGTTAACCACATACATATGTTGCTGCTTCAGCTTCCACCGGTCATGTGTGGTTGGGTATTATTACGTTTCTGACCATTTATAGGTACAATATAGCCACTTATAATAACAAATATCCAGGTGCACCGCTATTGCTAATATTCACAACTGGTGCCCAAGGGTAGTTCTTCATCAATAATTTATTCTAAGCAATAAACCGACAGACGACCAAATACAGCGAAATGGTTCAAAGGAACAACAAACAAGCAATAAAGAGTAGAAAGTTACATCCTATTTTCGTGAGCTCATAATGATAAAAGAAAACGTTAGTTTCTAGTTTAAGGTGGAACCATTGGGTGTGCATAGTTGGTATCGATTATTATCATTATTAAATATAGTTTCAGTTATTTATTTTAAGCGTGCCAAAATGAAAAGAAAGTAATAGTTGCATATTGGATATATTGGCCATTCCCTGTGATTGGTTTGTTGCTTTTTGTATGTTTGTATGTATTTGTATTTTCAAGTTGCCCAAAATTTTATGGAGAAATAAATTATTGTATATGAAAAACAAGTAAGGAAGGGATAAGTTCGGATGTAACCGAACATTTTATACTCTTGTAAGGCTTCAAAATTCATTCGACGTTATGATTGGATTGTACTCATATTTGGTACTTACTGACTTATATTATAGGTCATAGACTCACTTAGTTTCATTACTGCATTTTGCTACGTGCCCGAAATATTTGTATTAAAATCAATCCAATTAACTCTAATGATGTACGTGATATAAATTCAATCAAAAGGGCTAAGCTTAATATTCTGGTTATATTAAGAAAAAGTAAAGAGAATAGGAAATCATTATATTAGGGATATGGGACTTAGACCAATTGCCTTTAAGAAAGCATGTCCACCCATTTTCATCAAAATATCACACATGTTGTCCAACACAAGCGGTTTAATGTCTGGTGGAAAATCGAGAAATAATTCACACATTGACCGACGTATTCGGCATGAAGTCTGTTATAATAACGATAATCTTATATATATATAGTATATGAGAGCTGGTGTAATTCGTTCACCAATTTGAAAAATTTTCGGTACTAAATTATACCATATCCAAAGCCAACCGGAAGTTTGAATTTTATATATTTTTGGCATTTCGTCATATTATTAAGGGGGATATTTGGGGGATAAATGGGGGATAATAAATTTTTTGATTGTAATCAATACCGATTGTAATCAATCACTCGAGATTAAATGTTTTATTTGTACCATATAGCATGTACTTAATGCGAATAAAAAAAAAACTGAACTTACTAAAGTAAAAAAGCTAACTTACTTTACTAAAACATATTCAATAGATAAGTTCTGGCGGTATTCTTTTATAAACAAAAATGATTGATGCTTTTTACGAAATATATAAAATTGTTGCGAACAGATAGAAATTCCTAACTAAGAATGCAGGTGTACTGCTCAAGAAAGAAAAGAGAAAAGCAATTACCGAAACTCGTAGTTGCAACAATTACGTTGTACAGTTAAATCTATTCACTATAACAAAAACAGGGAACAAATGTTTCCTGATCAGCTGATTTTTATTATTCTATGTCTATGTAGATAAGAAGTATGTGCTCGGGGAATATATGTTATTGTTATGTAATAATTAAAACAATTTCATTAATTTTTTCAGCGTTATATATAAACAAATAAGAAAGAGCTAAGTTCAGGTGTAACCGAATATTTAACTCTTGCAAAATTCAAAAATCAAAGCTGGAGACATATTTCCAAAACTTGATATTAAAAAATGTTGCATAAGAATATATCATTATTTAATATTTGACGAAACCGTGATTGGATTATAAAAATATTTGGTAAGTATACTCGAGAATGTGTTTCCACGTAATTTGATGAAGATAACTTACACTTTGACTGACATATTCACCATAAAGTCTGCCATAATAGGAAAATCATTATATGTAGTTTTGGGAGCTAGTGTAATTCGTTGACAACTTTCAAACATTTTAAACTATAGAATATCCAAAAATATACGTTCACTTAAATTTGCTAAGATATCGTACATATTGATCGATATATACCGTTTAGTGCCAACCAGAAGTTTGAAATTCTTATATTAGGTATATGGGGGCTAGGGGTAGAATTGATCCAATTTTATTCATTTTTGGCATTATTACATATTATTACCAAGAAAAGATACTGTCTGAATTTCACTAAGATACCTTACAGATTGACCGATATTTACGCTATATACGGTATAAAGTCAACCGGAAGTTTGAAAATCCTTATATTAAGTATATGGGAGCTAGCGGAAGTATTTACACGATTTTACCTACCGTTTTTGACACAAGTGCACAATTTTGGCTTTCAAAGATTTGCTCCGAGGCAAAGATTTCAATAATATATTTATCAGATTAACCAATATTTTCTTTGAAAAGTCTGCCATTGGCGCTGTGTCCACATATTCGGTATCTGAGGACTTGAAATTTTATTTGGCGGTTTAGATAATTTTTACGCATGAGATGGCATATCTTGTAGTCACTATTTGTGTAAAGTTTTGCTCCGATATTTTTATTGGTGCTTGATTTATATACTGTAAAGTGAAAGAATTATATGGAATTTAAAATTGTGATATATGGGAAATAGGCGTGGTTGTATTCCGATTTCACAAATTTTCACACCGTGATGTAAGGATGCAAATATAATGTCATGTACCAAATTTGGTTGGAATTGGTATAGTAGTTCCTGAGATCTAGGATTCACCTGAAAGTGGGCGGTGCAATTCTCATTGTCCAATTTTTACACTGGTTCCTTTGAAGCCCTTAAGTACCATATTAGCTTTAATTTAATGCTTCTTGCATTTTTCATCAGCGAGTTAATGCACATTTATCATTTTTGAATATCACCGTTATATGATCCACTACCCGGTTATTTTCCGATTTTCACAGCGTTTAAGGAGGTGCCGGAGAAAATTGTACTCAGCAAGTTTGATTGATATAGCATTATTGGTTGGTGAGGTATGTACATTAAACCTATTAGGGGGAGGCCATTCCCAATTAAAAAAAAATTTCATCCTGCATACTTGGAAGCAGTAGGCATGGTTGTAATCATATTTCTTCAATTTTCACACTGTGACATAAAGAAATCAAGCAAATGTTTTGCTCTAAATTTGATAGAAATTGGTACAGATGTTCGTCATTTCTGACATGTTTCTTTAATACTCGTAGTAGAAAGTACCCACTTCTAACCTTAAGTGAGCGTAACGTTCTAAATTTGTATATATGTATCTCACAATGAAATGTTGTAGATATCTTTGACTTGACCAATGAATAAATAAAGCAGGAATAAGATAAGAAAACAACAGTCATTAACTTATGTATATGATTAGAAGTATTACAATGGTGGTGATGGAATATGCTTCTTGAATCATGGAAACTATTCGACATACACTTTTCTCAATTTTATTTAACGAAGTAAAAGACGCTGCTGAGTCTTTTTTTTATCTACAGGCGGCACTGGCATGTACAGGCAGGTATTTATATGCCATGTACTTAATACATTTGATTTAAATAATGAATTTAAAATAAAAGAAACTCAGTAAAAATTATTGAACGTTTGTAAATATTTGAACAAGATAAGAGTAAGGCAAAGCCATTTAATATATAATTAATATTCAACTGATTAATTGTTAAATATTCCAAAGGCACAGCCAATTAATTGAGACTTCAGTATGAGTAGTGACACGTTAATTGAAAATACGGCCGGTCGTGCATTGTCCTCCATTTTTAAAATTATTTTTTACCAAAGACAAATTTCGTTATATATTGTACTTAGAACTTATAAAATTATATATTATGTAAGTGTTCCATAAGTACAAATATGGGTACACGCACCGCTTGCAAAGCTTGTGAAAGGTAAACGTTTAAAAGAGCAGCGTGTATTTAAATAACATCGCCAGTGGGGACGGCTAACTAAAAGCGCTTCAAATAGCTATGCTTACTTTGTAAATATTTACCGAGTCCAATTTTATGCATATACAAATTTGCATGTGTGAATGGAGGTGCGAGAATATTGCGGTATTATATATGTTTTATGATTTTGAAGGTACATTCCGAAGTAAATTGAATTGAATATGAACTTAATATTATATTACAGGTTACTTCGTTTTACATTTAGCTTCGTGTCCGAAGTATTTGTACTAAAATCAAAAAATAAATTTTAAATTTAATATATTGAGTATATTAGGAAAAGGGTAACCAGAGTATCGGAAATTATTATTACTTTTTATTATGTTTATTATTTTTTTATTTATTATTATTATTTGGGATATGGCGATTAGACTAGGGTCTAGACCATTCATACTCTGCGATAAACCACATTATCATTAAGAAAGCATATCCACTTAATTTCATTAAAATATCACACATATTGAAGATCTAAGCAAATAGCGTTTACTTTTGACACTAAGCTAAAATATGCTGGAAATATTTCCAGGTATTTTTACTTAAATAACTCAGGATTCCACCGATATATTTGTCGTAAAGTCCACTAGAATTACGAAAACTATTATATGTAGGATATGCAGGCTGGAGTAAATTGTTGATCGATTTCACAAAATTTCACCGCCAAATTATAATAGATTCACGATTATACGTTTACTCACTTTTGCTAAAATATATTACAAATTAGCCGATATTTACGGTGATATGTGGGCTAGGAAGTAATTACCCGATTTTACAAATTTTTTTTCACAGGGGCACATTCTTATAAGTAATATATTCTTTGATGATTGATAGTTTTGCTAAAAAGTCGGCCATAATAACTAAGGTCCACATATTCGGTATCTGGACGCTTGAAAATTGTAGTCTGTTTACGACCACTTTTAGAAGTGAGATGACATAAATTAGAAGCACTACATTTGCAAAGTTTTATTCAGATATCGTCATTGGCACATAATTTGTATACTAGAAAGATAAAAAATTAGATATAATTTACAATTGTGTTATATTGCTGAAATTTTTATATTAGTTGCTGATAGATATTTCACCTAAAAGTGAGCAGTACCACACCCACTGTCCAATTTTTACACGGATTCCTATTCAGCCTGCACCATCTTTACTTTAAATTTTGGGGTGTTTCTTAAGTGAGCTATGGCACTTTTAGTAATTTTCAACATAACCGTTACGTGGTGTATGAGGAGGTGCCTGAAAAACTTGTTCTCAGCAAGTTTGGTTGATATAAAATAGCTTTAGTGTTTTTGATCCCTACTATTTTTCTCTGTACCGAATTCTAGTTTTATATCTTAACTGGGAGTTTAGTTATAGCATTTTATAAGTTTTCTCTTAATGGCATTTAGTAGGCGTGGTAGTTCCCCGATTACACTCATCCCTAATATCAACCTTCTTATAGTGCTGAGGAATCCTAATGCCAAGCTTCATAAAGGTATCATAATTTTTGCTAAAATTATCGCTCGCACTGACGAACAGACAAACATCGGGAATTCAAATCGTCTCGTCACCCTGATATTTTTGGTATATATAACTCTACACCTATCTCGATTCGTTTAAATGTTACAAACAACCGCTAGGTGAACTCTGTTGCAACATTTTTCGGGAATCTAAAAAAGGTAATGAAAAGACATAAACTATGAAAAAAATTGAATTTGTTAATTGCGTGCAAAAAACTTTACTTTCATACAGAGCAATCTTACTCAAACTCATATGTAAATTCACAACACAAACCAAAGTGTGCTAGCATTACTAAGCGACATCAAAGTCGAAGTCATCATCGGCTCTGTCTCTTAAAGAAAGACGCGCACTCACTAAATGATGAGCTTCTGCAGCGGAGTAAATTAGAGGAGACAGCAGCGTTTAACGTACCGATAAACAAGTAAGAAGAGACTTTGCTAACAAAAGAGAAATGTACAATTAATGTTTGTAAGAGAATTGGGTTAAGGATTAAGGTATATACATACATATATTTCAAAATCAATTGATAAATTTTAACTTTTGTATGTTGGGTATTGGTGTAATTAAATCTTTAAACTTCAAAGCATTGCACCGATGGTATGCAAGTTTTTTCTACCTTGAAATCAAGGAAGATGACAAGAAACAAAGCTTCAGTAGCTTTATAAAACATTCACATATGAAATCGCGTCTTCATTTAAACAGAAAAAACATTTTAATTCAAATTAACTTTATTGTTTTCAAACCTGATTTGGTTTTAGTTCACTTTTCTTATCCGTTTACTTTAAAGCCTGTGAACGCAGCTTTTGTTCATTCGAACTTAGAATAAGCAATTATAATTTGACAACCATTCTCTGCCAATATAATTAATGGTGTTACTGACAGGTATTTAATCTTTCTCAACGAAGTCCGTTCAATATCACCCCTTTGTGAAATCAAATGTAGTTTCATTAACAAATATAATATACATTTCTTATTATTATTGAAGAAATATGACAAGTTCAAAAGTATAGAAATGTTACGGAGTACCCTAATATGCACTATTGCATAGAAATTTAAATATGAACACTTAATAAAGTATGCGGAGCCACAAGTAAGGGAGCCGGCTGTGGCTCAGTGATTGCCTCTTGGCCGTTATTCTACGAATACATACGCAATTTGCCGACCTGTGTCGTCAAAGCTTTCGGCAAGCGAAGTTTATTACGAAAGGCTAGTTTGCTCAACATTCGTTACACGTGTAACCCGGACCAACTCATTCAACTCAAGCATTCATAGGGTGGATACGGCGTATCAATATCGTTATTTCGTTGCTCTATTGTAGTGCATACAAGGGAGAGACATCTATGGATATACTCAATAAACGTAATTCGTTCTTCTAAAAACTACGTTTACTCTTGCTTTCTTTAACATAGTTGATTCATACAATAAACCTATATTAACACATCGAAGTAAATATTCATTAATGCATACTTAATAATGCTACAATACATATACGCGCTTATATGTATATATATATATGTATATATATGTAAGTATGTGTGAGAAGGAATTGACTTCTTTTTATTTGCCCCACCTTGTGACAACTTAATGACATTTCAACCGACCAACGGAATTGAACAAAACAATACTCTGTGTTTACAAAATGCAACAACACTGTGTAAAAGAGAAACCAGAACGCAGAAATAGCAATTCGTCCTATTGATAATTTACTTATATTCGCTGCTTATATTTACTTCTACTTCTGCTATTGCCATTTTGGTTTCCGTTGTCGTTGCGTGGTTAGTGGCACATTCAGTCTGTATTGTGTTTACACCCCTGCCTGACGTAGTACGTGGACTCGAAGTTTAAAACTTGTCTCGTGGCCGATATTTAACAAAATTCCTATAAAATTTAAATTAATAAATTTACACTATACATAAAATATAATATCGCTTGGAAAACATAATGCTACAATAAAAAATATATATCCAAATGTATTTCAGGCTAGAAACGTCTCCATTTTAACTTCTTTTCGCCAAAAAAAGTAAGGACGGCTTAGCTTACCAAAACATCGGTTTTTAGTGATTTGATATTCATCGATTACTCTGCAAAAGCTGAGGTAACTACATCGCCTCGGAGCAGCTGAGTTCAACCTCTTTCGTTCACAAAATAACGAAAAGTGAAATGAAAATGATGTGAATATAAAAAGAAAATGTATCTATCTTCCGATGAATGAATACCAAAAATTATTTGAATTTTTTGAGAAAACTGGCATTACATATTTTCTGCGTAGAAAATTAAAGTGACTCGCAAGTATTTGAAATGTGTAGGAGTTAAATATTACTATATATAAGCAAGTGTTTGCATTTTTGAGCGTACACAAGTACTTAAATGCTTAAGTTGTCCATCGACAAACATGCTGTAGGAAGTAGTAGAAAATGTGTGGTGGAGCTTTCTTCGACCTAGTTGAAATGAAAAAAATATCGACTTGAAAGGGTCGCCAGAAAAGGCAATACACACCTTAAAAGGGATTCCACGCTCTCTTGATAGTTTCCACCAACAATACAACTGCCCAAACCTAAATGACAAAGCCCGAAGAATGAATAGCAGACAATGTGGGGTTTGTACGCGGTCTGAATTAGCCAAATCTCAGGCATAGGAAAATGCTTATGACAAAATGTATACATACTGTGTACATCACTTACATATGCATATGTATACAAACAATGAATTTGTTAATTTTCATTTTGTATCAAATTTTAATCACCTCATTGGAGTAGGCAGTTTGAGGAGAACGACATCCAACTAATTCCAAATCGCTTTATACTCCAATATGAATAACATATAAACACGCGTGTGTTCTTTTGTGTTTTGTGAGTATGTGTGTATACCTGCAAATGTAGATTTATTTAAAATTATTGCAAACAAGCACACACCCAACATGAGGTATACGCAATTCTTTCGTCACATCCCACATTGGGCGGTGATAATAAGGGTGCATGTGTATTTGAATATCATCTATATCCCTTCATCATACTTCATATGCGCATTGTGGTGCTGGCACGTCAAAAACCACAAGTGATGAGTTAAAGTCTGACTATGTGCACTTTACTTTTTGTTATTCGAACCAGAAACACTTGATTTTGCAACTTAAATATGAAAAGGCTCTCAATTAATGTACTCTTGCGGCAATATCCTCTTAACTTTTGTCTTGTATCCTTACATGTATACCATGAATTAATTTTTTTTAATATAATAATACTTCTACATTTCATGATTAACAATGAATAATAATTACAATAAAATTACAAAAATGTCCATAAATACTTTTGTCTCTTCTGATCTAAATATGTAGTGTGTATTATTCTTCTCAGTAATCTTCACAAATATACGAGAATATGCATCAATGTAATGACACAAAAATGCGCACGTGCATTATATGAGGTTAACTATTGATTTTCGTTCATAGGCATTTAGTGTTCTTATAGTTTAGATTCCCATACAGCAAGTGAAAGGAAATGGCATGGTCGAATGACTAGTATTTTGCATATATGTGTGACATGTATTTGTGTGCTGTGCGTTGATACCGGATACCAATACCACAGATACCGCCAATCGGCAACTATTTGCCGATGGTAAAACGAAAAACGAAGAATTGCCCGGATAATGTTGCAATGTTGCTAACGCAGATGACCGGTGGGGAGCGGGAAGAGCGAATGAAATAAGTGTCTAAAGCCCATTAAATGTGATCAAATTTCAGTATACATTTGGATTTCAAAACGATTATAAAGAATTTTTATTCCGCGTTTCATTATTCAATAATAAAATTTCATTTAAAATCTATTAAATTCAGAAAAATATAATATTATATATGTATGCATCCAGTTTTATACCCACTACCCTTTTCTAGTGCGTTTTTGTACCTCTGCGAAAATCAACACTGCGCCAAATTTAATATATTACAATTAAACAACAAATAAACAATAAATAAATTCTTACGCATTTTATTGCGAGGTTCGTGCCGAATATTTACCGTATAACTTAAACATTTCACCCGCCAATAATCGTAGCAAAAACCACGACAACAACAATAATATAATCAACAATAATCAAAGATTAATAAAATAACGTGGCCAATTATATTCAAATATGTTACAGCTGTGAAAAAGCAATTGTTAATCAAAAACGGATTTCACCAAAATCCATGTTTCCAGGTAAGATACCAAATAAAATAATAAATACCTTAAATGTAGAAATGCATATTCATAAAAATGTATGTGCGTAATGTTGTGTACTATATATTTCATTTAAAATGTTGATTTAAAAACCTTTGATATTTGAGAAATACTATTGGGTCTATAACTATATTCGGTTTGCCAAAGCTACTGTCCTTGTGCGTCTTTTTCAGTACATATCATATATTTTAGGCGTAAATAACAATAATTGTTATTTACAAATATGTCAAACTTTGTGCCTGAAAAAGACTTTTTGTGGGGAGTTCTTCTTCATTACTTCAATATGAAAAAAAACCTCAGCCGGAAGTTATCGTATTTTGGTGGAAGTGTATGGTGAACGTACTCTAGCTGAGCGAACGTGCCAAAAGTGATGAAAACTATGATTTTGGTTTAGAAGATGAAGAAAGTCCTGGGCGGCCAAAAAAGTTTGAAGGTGAAGAACTAGAAGCATTACTCGATGAATATTATTATCCAACACAAGAGGACTTCGCAGGATCTTTGCGAGTCACTCAAACAGCCATTTCAAAACGTTTAAAAGCAGCTGGAAATATTCAAAAGCAAGGAAATTGGATGCCATATGAATTGAAGCCAAGAGACGTTGAGGGGTGATTTTGCATATCAGAAATGCTGCTTGAACGCTACAAAAAGAAGTCGTCTTTGCATTGAACTGTGACTGGTGAAGAAAAATGGATCCATTACATCAACTCTAAACAAAAAAATCTTTTATGAAACCTGGCCAACCAACCAAATCAACGACATCGCCGAATATCCATGACGCCAATGCTCTGTATTTGGTGGGATCGGAAGGGCGTGCTGAATTACGAGCCGGCTGAAACCATTAATACGCAAATCACTGTATTCATCATATTGGAAAGGTAGAACAGCCATAATTTTTATTGCCGAATGACATAATGCTAATCGAAATATTTTCGCTTAATTTTATTGAGAGATCTGAGAATACATATAGAGATATACATATATTTATATGACTACACGTATGTGTGGAAAAACTAACCAGATGGGCGTAAATCACTCTATTATACTAGCGACATGGGGATTAGACCAAGGTCTACACCGATTTCATTCATCTTCACCGCTAAACCACATAACACCTAATTTCATTAAAATATTCAACATATTGACAAATATAAACGGTATACAGTCAAACGGAAAGTCGAAACTCACTATATTTGATATATTTAGCCTAGGGAAATGTCTAGACTGATTGTATTTACCTTTGGCATTAAACTAAATTATGTTCGATAATATGTTTTTACACAATTTATTAAGATTTAGACAAATTTATACAAATCATTATATATAGTACAATATACGGTGGCTGAGATTACTGGTGGATGGATTTCACCTAATTCGGCTGAATATATATTTAATGAACATATTCAAAAACCTTATAAGAGGTACATAGGGCTAGGAGAAGTATTGACCCATTTTTCCATTTTGTGCACCAGGGCACAAATTATAAAGAAAAGGTGTCCTCGAAATTTCATAAATAGACCTCACAGATTGACTGATATATAAGGTATAAAGTCAACCGTAAGTTTAAATAAATTTATGTCATATTAGATATATGGGTGCTAAGCGAAGTATTGACCCGACTTTATTCATTTTCAGCACCGAGGTAGAAAAAGATTTCCTCTGAATTTGAGTAAGATGCGGACATATTCACCAACATAAACGGTTTAAAGTCACCTGGAAAGTCGCAATTAATTATATCTGGTATATTCGGTTTAGGGGAAGGTCTGGACTGATTGCATGAACTTTTGGTTTTGCTCAACTAGACTAGAGACTAGAATAGATAATTCGTAAAGCGATTTCGGCATTCAACTATGGTATATCCAATATCATGCGTTCACTTAATTTTGCTAAGATATCTTATATATTGACCGATACATACAGTATAAGGCTAACAGGGAGTATTTACCCGATTTTCCCCATTTTTTACATAAGGGCACACCATTATTGTGGAAAGATACTCTTCGAATTTCATTACGATATCTCATATATTTACCGATATATATGGTATAAAGTCTACCGGAAGGTTGAAAAACCATACATTAGGTATATAGGGGCTAAGGGAAGCATTTACTCCATTTTCCCCAATATTGATAACACTATTATCATGAAAAGACACTCCTTGAAATTTATAAAGATATCTCAGAGATTCACAGATATTTTCAGTAAAAAGTCAGCCATAGCCACTGTGGTCCTTGTATTGAGTATATGCGGGTTTGAAAAGATATATACCGATTTCGATCATTTTTATATTATAATTATATAAACATATCTTGAAGACACTATTTGTACAAAGTGTATTCCAATATCCTAATTGCTGCTTGATTTATATACTTTAAAGTGAAAGAATCAGACTAAATTTAAAAATTTGTTATAAGAGAAGTAGTTTGCGATGTAGTGTTGCGATGTTGTTGTAGTAGCGATTGTTATCCAATTTTTCCATCCATTTTCACAATAAGGATACGTGTTATGTACGAAATTTTGTTGAAATTAAGGCGTTCTTGAAATATGGTATTTCACCTAAAAGTGCGCGGTGCCACACACATTGTCCAAATTTTACACGAATTCCTGTGTCACCTTTCCTTAAAATATTTGCTGTAAGATTTAATGTTTCTGACATGTTTCCTCAGTGGGTTAACGCACTTTTAGTAGTTTTCAACATAACCTTTGTATGGGAGTTGGGCATAGTTATTATCCGATTTCACTTATTTTCCCAATATTTAAGTACTTGCTATAAGAACTTGTTCTGAATGAGTTTGATTGATGTAGCTTTAGTGGTTAGGGTGGTGTGTACTATCTGGGGGCGGGGCCATATCCACTTTATAAAAATTTTCCAACACTGATGTCCCTGCCGATTACGTAATCTCTGTACCAAAATTCAGTTTTAAATCTCAATTAGGAGCTTAGTTATAGTACTTTATAAGTTTTCGATTAACGTCATTCTGTGGGCGTGACAGTCCGATTACGCCCGCAATTGTTACTGAAGGTATTTATTAAGGTATCTCAGTTGTTACTTGTACGAACGGACAGTCAATCGCAATGCAACTCTTCTCGTCATCCTGATCAACCCAATTTACTCAAACGTGATATATATGATGTAAACTCAACCAAAGTGGCTAAATATGATATATTGGTTACATGGGGAAAAAGTCTACCAGAGAAAGCTAATCCATAATATATTTAAGAAAACATGTTCACTTAATTTCATCAGAATATCACACACGTTGTCCAACATAAACGTTTTAAAGTCAGCCTTAAGGTCGAAAATTCCTCTATCGGATATAATTGCAGTAACTTTTGCCATTACTGAAGTATATTCGAGAATACGTTTCCATGCAATTTTGTGAAGATAACTGATAATAGATCATATTATCACATATTCAGCATAAAGTCTGTATAGTTATACAACTGCTATGTAATCGTTATATATAGTATATGGGAGCTGGTGTAATTGGTTGACCGATTTCCCACATTTTCGGAATTAAACTATGGGATATACAATATTATACGTTCACTCAACTTTCCTAAGATATCATACTTATGACCGATATATACAGTATACAGCCTTCCGGTTGGTTGAAATTCTTATTTATTCATTATTGGCATCGCCACATATCATTAATAGAAAAAGATGGTATAATAAATATGTATGGTTAAAAGTCAACGGGGAGTTTGAAATTTCTTTTGCTAGGTATACGGGAGCTAAGGGAAGTACTTACCCGCTTTTCCCCATTTTTGACACAAGGCACAAAATTAAAGGATAAAGATTTTTCTTAATTTCAATTATGTCTCTCACAGATTGATATATATTTTCTAGGGTTTCAAAAGCTTTTTTCCGACAATTTCTGGAATTGAAATGGTATACCATAAAGGCACTCTTTGTGCAAAGTATTGCTCCGATATCTTCATTGATACTTGATTTAAGCACTACACAGTGAAAAAATCATATGGAATTTAAAATTGTGATATATGGGAAGCAGGCGTGGCCATACTCCGATTTCGCGTAATGCAACAAGGAATTTGAAGATAATATTTTGCAATAAATTTTGTTGAAATTGGTTAAGCCGTTCCTGAAATATTGGATTGTACCTAAAGGTGAGCGGTGCCACACCTATTGTCCAATTTTTCCAAAGACTGCTTTGAACCCTTTAAGCGCCATCTTGGCATCTTATTATCACTTGACGTGCTTATTTAGTGAATTATCGCACCTTTAGCTGTTTTCAATATAATCGTTATATTGCGAGTGAGTGTGGTTTTAATCCAATTTCACTCATTTTCACACCGTCTAAGGAGGTGCCAGAGAAATTTGTCATCAGAAAGTTTAGTTGATATAGCTTTAGTGATTTGTGAGATATATACATTAAACCTATTAGGAGGCGGGGCACGCCCACTTTTACAAAATTTTAAACCTACAAATGAACTTCCCTACTGCGATTCCATTAAGAAATTAAGTAGATATGTCCTTTTAACGTTTTTGTGGTTTGTGAACATATGGACTGATTTCATCAATTTTTAGCACCAAATCACCAAATTTCTAAAATAGCGTGTTCGCTTAATGTCACAAATATCTCATATTTTAACCGTTATATTCCGCACGAAGTCAAGTAGGGATAATTCCTTAACCGATTTCACCAATTTTCAGCACTAGAATAACGAAAAGCTGTACAATAGATATACAGGGGTTAGGGTAAGTTACTGATCCGATTTAAAAAAATTTTAGTACCAGGTTATATATTGGCTAATATTTTCGGTATCAGATCAGCCACAGGCACAGGGGTGCCTACCTACCTATTTGGTATTTGTCTACTTTACTTTACTTTATGCTTCATTTACCTATTGTGCCGATTCGCTCATTTTGTAACATACGGAGGTTAGGTTAAAAAGGTCGATCCTTAAGACAGAAACGATCAAAGATCTCCCTTGGACAGCTAAAAAATCCTAAAAATTGGTCATGAGAACCCTCATAAACCGGCAAAGCGCTTTGAGCCTGACACCAATTTGTTGATGGGGTTAATGTCAATTTCGGATAATTCACCTAGTGTGCCGAAAGTATGACTATCGAGATATTTCAACATCAGCCTTGCAAACCCTGGTTAATATAGGAGGAAGTGCCTGGAGGTTTCCTCCTCACTCTTCCTCATACAGTTTTGACAATTTGTGTCCGACAATATTTTGACTACTCTACTAGATCAAGACTACTCTAGGTCAGAAGGATCTCGCATCCGCACAAGAGCTAACTGTTGATCAGCTATTTATAAGCTCACGCGAGGCCCATAGATCTAGCACTAGAACTCAAGAGGATAACGAAGACCCAGCTCAACCTTAATTTAGTTTCCAGGGATTCCGCAATGGCCAGACGCCCAAACGAGTCTTTTAATGAAGTAGCTTGATGCTATTGATAGTGAGGACAAACACATCGTAACTAATCTTAAGCGCGCAGTCAGTGAGATCAACGCTGGTATTGCTGCTCTGCTTTCGGAGGGAATGCTCACTTCCGAAAAAATGCTGCACTTCTTCTTGGAAAGCACTGCAGTTCTTGTTCAGGTTACCAGACCAGCCTGAAACTATTCTAGACGGAGATCTCCCTACAGAAAACCGAACCCGTGAAAAAGTTCACAGCGTTTTTCTTCAGAGGGCAAAGGGACAGTAAAGAAGGGCCACCAGGATTCACCATCACTCAATGACGAAGTGGTCCACGTTTTCAGAGACGTAGTCGAAAAAAAAAATTTAAGAATGCCCCTGTTTGGACTCATTTATATACCCAGATTCTCTGAATCTTATAGCAACCTTCGTTGGAATGCATCTACCAGCTATATCCACAAGTATTATGTGCAGAATGGCATTGAATGGCATTGAATGGCACTGTTGGTATTGTCTTTAGTGCAGCACAGCTCTTTGAACAGCTCTCTAAGCTTTCGCTCCAAAAAGCTGCCTCGGCCTTCTTTAACACTGACTTATATATGGCCAGTCCTGCTTTATACAGCGCCCAGTCGCCAATAGAGCCGCTTTGAGGGCTTTCTTGAAAGGGCTTACCTTTGCGTTTCTAAGTTTTCAGAGGGCATGAGCTTTCAAGAGTATTCCTACACGCAGAGATGAAAACCTTGACATACTCATCAATGGCACCCGCGGAAGGAATTAAGTCTTTGCCCGGCTCCGCCGAACAAGCTGATTGAAGTTTGTTGCAATACAGGTCTCAATTTGCGTTGCGAACAATTGCCCTTGAAGTTAGGGTGAGGTGAATGACGTCTTCTTCTAGACATAAGGAAAGCAAGCGTTTTGGAGATTCAAGACTGAAGACGGATCCATCGATCAACGATCCGGCCCCCATGATTACCGCGTCTGAAAAGACAGAGTCGACATATATGACCGTTTGGGCCTTCTCTCTTTCGCCACTTCTGGAGGCTGCGGGTCATTCGACCTGACTTCCTTCGAGAAGATCTTATGAACCACCCTCTCGAAGCCATAGGCTATGGTCCCCTTTGCTCGAAGATCGAAGTACTCCTTGTTGACGAGTATCAGTGCTTGCCGATTTAGTTCCTCGGTCTTCTCCAGGACAGAGAAGGATTGCAGTAACCCCAAAACTCCTCGATTTCTTCAAGGCTAGAGGGTTCGGGTGGGAGCCAGACATGAGCTCGAGGGCACAGCCTTAAGTTCTGCTTCGTTGTAAAATTCCTCAACCCTTCTTATAGAGAGATGCCGACCGTTCGCCGGTACACCTAATCAACTTGTGCAGTCCGTGATGTCAACCGGCACTCTCGCACATCGGGGATGGCCCGGGGTTTCCTCTGACCACCATGATAAAAACTGCGGATATAACCACCGTTACTCGCTTCCATTCCTCTCGGGAAATGACTCCATCGTCACCGCTGCGATATGTAACAAACCGGAGTCAAGGAAATGTTATTTAAAAAATTTCGTTCAAATTAGTCTCTTAATAATTAGCTCTGCCGAAAACATTATACTCAATAATACATGATAACTTTATACATTCCTCTATTCCTACCAACCGACTGCATATGTTACAGTAAGAAATTACAATTTTGCAATAGAATATGAATGGTCCTGTCTATAAATATTCTTTCCCATATGTCTTTTTTTAGATATTTATATAGCATTTGAATTCAAAGTTGCAATAGTTGAATCACCAAACTTAAGCCTATTGATATATTATAAACCCATCGCCTACATAGAAAACTTGTAAAGCCACTTTCCTCCTTCTCTGTATGTACAAAGAGACAGATAAAATAATTTCTCTTCCGATTATGTCACATGCTAATGCTATTGGAATTTAACTTGCGGGACAATTTAGAAGTAATTGAACCTCTAATTTGAGAATTTCGATTTGCAAACCACATAGCTGTAATGACAAAGATTTTGTAAAGCATTGGTAGAAATGAAGCTGTTTTATATGGTGCTCAAAGAACTAAATGAGTTAACGTACAAAGTTAAGAATACTTTTTTTGAATCATATATTTGATTATTAATATTTTTTCCACGCTCCTTATTACAATTGGTATTCTCCCATAAAGGCAATTTATCTAAATTTTCATTTCCAGATATACATTATAATGACTCTCACCCAAAGGTAATTTAAAGTTATCATCGTTTTCAGAAAATCTACTTTTCTCTTTATCGACATCACTTATCGCTTAACCATGTAGCCCCAGTATATCCAAAGGTATGGGTAGACAGGTATAGACATAAAAAATTCTAGAAGTTATAATAAAATGTATTCAGGCATCTCAAAATATCATATTTCAAGAAATAATGGGCTCAATAGAAGTGGAATTACAGCAAACACTATAATCCCCATTGCTGAAAATGTCTTCAATAAAATACAATTTACAGAAATCCATATATATGTAATATAATATATTCAGAAGCGCAAACACTAACATCAATAAATATTACCAATTAGAAACGTGGCTATAAAGTTTTTAAAGGATATCATATCATCCTTCATATGGAAGGATTCAAATCCAAAACCATATTGCTCTGATATTAAAGTCGGCAACACAATTGCTGTATATTTTTTACCATCGTAAAGACAGCCGCAGTTATACTTTTGTACTTTCTGTAAAAGTAGAAAGAAATCTGTCATTTTTGTGGATTTTCTAAAAACGCGACAAAAATATTCCGTACCGGAAAACGATTTGTGTGACTTAAAAACTTAATTACTGATTGTTGTCTGGATTATCTTCCAGATTTTGTGCCATTTGTGACTGGTCGAAGAATAACCCATGTTACAAAATATCGTTTCTATAATTTAAAAGCATGGATGGGACGATATTTCAGTCAATGACCAAGTCACCAGTCTAAAACCAAATACATTTGGCATAGTCTTCAACCATAATATAATAAAACAAGTAAGGACGCGCTAATTTCGGGTGTAGATGCACAGCGACCATTTTATAACCTCGCATTTTTCAGAGATCAAAGCTGGGTCATATTTTCAGGTGTTGACAAAACTTTATATTAAAGAATATTGTAATGAATTAAATATACGTATTCGACGATATTGTGAATGGATTGCAGTCATATTTAGGGCATATAGTCATAAAGCCAATCTAACTATCTATCAATCTATCTAACAATCTAACAAATCATCTACGTATATTCATGATATTAGTGTTCGGGAAGGTACAACAGAAATAATTTTTATTACCGAATGACATAACATTGTTCGAAATATTCTTATTCATCCATTCATAGGTCATGTTCATTAATTTTTGCCACCAAGCTATATTATCTTACATATTAACCGATATACACGCTATAAAGTCAAACGGAATTTTTAAAATTCTCATATTAAGTATTGATGGATTTCATAAAATTTTGGCATCAGGACACATTATCACTAAGAAAAGAGATTGTTTGAATTTAATTAAGATATATAGCAGATTGACAGATATACGCCAAAAAGTCAATCGGAAGTTCGAAAATTTTTGTGTTAGGTATTTGCAAGCTAAGTGAAGTTTTGACCAAAATGTATATCTTTTTTTATAAAAAGACTTTCATTTTTATATCTCAACGATTTACAGCTATTTTCAGATATTTCAGATTTACAGCTAAAAAGTCAGATATAGGCACTGAGGTCCACATATTCGGTATCTGGGGGCTCGAAAAGATAAATTCCGATTTCTACCATGTTTGATAGGAAATGGCCTTAGGACACTAATTCTGTAAATTTCTATTCCGATATCTTAATTGGTGCATGAGTAATACAATGTAAAGTGAAAGAATCAGATTGAATTAATTGAATTGAATTGTATTATGTATACATATATGTTGGTCATTTTCACACTGTAACCTAAAGGTATTAGGGTAATGCCATGCAGCAAATCTGGGTGAAATTGGTTAACTCTTTCCTGAGCTAAGGGATTTCACCGAAAAGTGGACGGTGCAACACCTATTGTCCAATGTGTACACCGATTCTTATGAATACTCACTGTAAAGTTTCTTGTTTCTAACGTGTTTCTTCATCGAGTTGACGGTTTTCAACTTAACCTTTATATGGGAGGTGGGCGTGGTTATCATCCGATGTTCCCAGAGTATGAGGATGTACTAAAATCATTTCTTCTAAGCAAGTTTGGGCAATATAGCTTTAGCGGTTGGTGAGATATGTACATTAAACCTATTAGAGGCTTGGCTATTTCATATAAAGTTTCAAACGTGTGTAATGTGTTGTTTGTAGAACTTTGTAGGTTTTTGTCTAACGGCATTTTGTGCCTTTATGAAAAGCTTCAAATCGTAGATGCCCTTCCCTACTGTGATTGCCTGTACCAAACTTCTGGTTTGTATCTTAATTTGTCGCTTAGTTATAGCACTTTATAGGTTTTCTTTTAACAGCATTTTGTGGGCATGACAATTGGGCCGATTACGTCTATCTGAAATAACAACCTTCTTATATTGCTAAGGAAAATGTGTGCCAAGTTTCATCAAGATATCTTAATTTTTAGTCAAGTTATCGCTTCCATGGACGGACGGACATGCAGGCAGTCACTCGGAATTCAACTCGTCTTGTTATCCCGATCATTTATATATATATATATATAACTCTATATCTATCTTTATTAGTTATAGATGTTGCAAACAACGTCTACTATACTGTATACCTATATATTAATAGAGTGTACAAATTGAAAAATTGCAATCTGTTGCGAAAATATCGTTGAGCCTATAATATTAGCTATAGCTTACTGGGAAGCCGTCTAAAGAGTAAGTTCTGACAATAAACATTTTCAGAGTAATCCAAATTTTATTAATCTAGCTAAATTTATTAATCTAACTCTATAGCGAGTCTAAAAATATATCATTTAGTGTGCGTTACCGGATTGACGTTAGTTTTGAAGAAATAAGCTTGAAAACCTCAATTTAGCATTAGTTTAAATGTTATATACTATATTATGTTTTAATGTCTTACACCATATATAAAAACACATTTGATCACAGAAATTTGATCAAAGTATGTTTGTAAGTCGGTAGATAAGATGAGATATCGTAATGCCAAATAAATTTTCGATTGAATTTGTGGTTTTATTGTAATCAATTTGAATATAATTTATTGATCATTTTATTTTGACTTTAAATTGCAATCGAAGTTGTAGTATAATCATTGATTGTTAAAATACGTAATTTTAAAATTTTATATAATATAATATTTTGCAGATAAAAAGTTTATATGAATTATTGATTAGATATATATATGAATTGAAAACTACCTACTAGGTTACTTTGGTATTTACCCGGCACAACACATTCCGATTGTTTGCTTATGTTAATTACGAATATAAATTTGATAATGCACTGACATGTAAAAGTAGTTATAAATAGATGATATTATTTGTGTGCACATTTAAAAATGAACGCCAGATTTACTTAAATGAAAACATTCTGAAATAAGAAAGCAAACATGTTCTATATTTTATTGCATGTCCATTTTTAATGAAATGCCGACTACAATTGTTTTGGTAATTCAAAAGCTCCGCAAACCAGCATCCACTCTCTCAATTCCTGGCTCGATGAAAACACCTTCTATAGCTAATCGGGAACAGAACTCATCGGGATGCAACGAAGAAGCAGCCGAAGCGCTAGTGGGTATCCACTCCGATTACCCCAGGTATGAAATGTATGTATACCCAAAATCCTTTCATTAAGCATATTTAAATATTATATCTTATGTAGTGATCTCTAGTATTATGCATTATACATGCAAACACATGTGTATGCTCTACTTAAAATGAAAAAATCTATTTTTATAAACAAAACACAATCAGTTCAGTACAGTGAGTATAGTGGAAGATTAAATTTACACATTAGCAAAACTTGTTTCTAGTTAAAAAAGAAAGAACTGGACCAAAAGAAACTTTAGAAGAATATATAAAATCAAGTAAAAAAGAGCAAAGTTCGAGTGTAACCGAACATTTTATATTCTCATTATGTGCACGGATCAGATGCGGGGATATGCTTTAAGGTGCTGGCACAACTTTATATTAAAAAATGTTGAGGAAGAATTCAACATTCATTATTCGATGAAATTGTCAATGGATTGCAATCATATTTGGTAATTTATTAACTTATATTCCAGGTCATACACTCACGTACTTTTATTACTATACTTTGCTTCGTGTCAGAGATATTTATATTAAAATCTACCAAATTAACTCAAAAATTATATATGCGATATCAACTCAACCAAAGTGGTTAACAAATATATTAGAAACATGAGGAAAAAGTCAACCAGAGCAAAGGAAATCATTATATTAGGAATAAGTGGCTTAGATCATGATCTAGATCGATTTCTTTCATATTTAGCGCAAAATCACATTGTGTTTAAGAAAACATTTCCACTTAATTTCATTAAAATATCACAAATATTGACCAACATAAATGGTTTAAAGTCAGATGAAAAGCCGGAAATTCTTATATTGGGCATTTTTGGGATAGAGGAAGATCTCCACTGATCACATTAACTCTTTTCATTATTCAAGTGTATTAGGGAACATATTTTCACACAATTTTGTGAAGGTAACTCGCACAGTGACCGACATATTCGGCATAAAGATCTCCAATTTCATTACGACATTTTACAGATTTACCGAAATATTTGGTATAAAGTCTACAGGAAGGTTGCGAATCTGTATATTAGCTATACGGGGGCTAGGGGAAGTATTTCTCCGATTTTCCCCATTTTTGACACCAGATTACACTATTATCATGTAAAGGTAATCCTTAAATTTCATTGCAATATATTACAGATTTCCCGATATTTTCGATAAAAATTAAGATGGAGGCACTGAGGTCCTAAAAATGTATATATGGTGGCTTGAAAAGTTATAATCCGATTTCGTCTATTTTCACGCATAAGATGGTACATCTTGAAAGTACTATTTGTAAAAAGTTTGATTTTCATATCTTAATTGCTGCTGGATTTATCTACTTTAAAGTGAAAGGATCAGATGAAACATAAAATTGTGTTATATAAGTAGTAGGCGTGGTTTTTATCCGTTTTCGTCCATTTTAACAACGTTACATAAGAATGAAAATATAATGCCACGAACCAAATTTTGTTGACATCGGTTAAGGGATTCTTGAGATATGGGATTTCTCCTAAATGTGCCCCGCGCAACATCAAAACTTTAGACGGATTCCTATGCAACCCTTCCGTATCATATTTTCTGCAATACTTGATGTTTCTGACGTAACTTTTATATGGGAGGTGGGCGTGGTTACTATCCGATTTTACCAGTTTTCTTAGTATATGAATGCCAGAAGAACTTAGTCGGAGCAAGTTTGATTGATATAACTTTAACGGTTTCCGATAAATGTATATTTAATCTATTGGGGGCGAGGCCATACCCACTTTTACAAAAATTTTTGCATACATATGCTCCAACCTACTAGGATCCTCTATACCAAATTACACGTTTATGTCTTACTTTGCTGCACATTATCTGTTTTCGATTAATGACATTTTGTGGGTGTAGTAGATGTGCAATTACGCCCATCTGCAATAGCAACCGTCTTACGGTGACAAAGAACACGTGTACCAAGTTTCATTAAGTAAGTTTTACTCAAGTTATCGCTTGCATGGACGGACGGACGAACAGACAGTCACTCTGATTTCAACTGGCCTTTTCATCCTAATCATTTATATATATATATATATATGTCTATATCTAACTCGTTTAGTTCTAGGTGTTACAAACAACCGTTAGGTGAACCAAACTAATATGCGCTGTAGCAACATGTTGCGAGAGTATAAAAATGTGGAATATTTGAACGTTAATTTGATTTCGATTCTACATCAGTTCCATGTCAAAAGTTTTCAAATATTCTTGTTAAATTAATGTTCAGTTTAACAAGTTTTCGACATAGCATCGCTGTTTGTCCCACAATGGAGTTATATTCTCAATTTTAGTAAGTTATCGCACTTTAAGTATTTTTCAACACATCCGTTATATGTCGGTAGCGGTGGTTATTACCTGTTTTGACCGTTTCTGACAGTGTTTGAGGATGCGCTAAGAAACTTCTCCACATCTAGCTGGTTAATATAGCTTTAGTGGTTTGTAAGATATGTACTTTAAACCTGCACATGCAAACAACCACAAATGCACCTCCCTACTTTGATGCTTGTATTAAATAACAGTTTTTATCTTAATTTGTGGCTTAGTTATAGTCCATTGCAATATTTCGATTAACGGCATTTTGTGGGCGTGGCAATCCTTCGATCTCGCCCATCTGCAATACCGACCTTCTCATAGCGCCAAGGAACGTAAATCAAGTTTTATGAAGATGTCTAATTTTTGCCGACAAAAATCCGGAATTCAAGTCGTCTCGCCATCCTGATGCTTTTGATATATATAACCCTATATCTATCTCGATTAGTTGGTGTTGCAAACAACCGTTAGCTGAACAAAACTATTATACCACTAGCAAACGCAAAATTCGTATTCAGACACCTCTAAAAGTCGTTAAAATTAGCAAAAGTACAGCAATAAATTAGGTTTTTATTAATTTAGTACTCCTCTTTGTTTAATTACATCTTGTAATCGGCATTGCATAGATGCCACCAACTTCCTCGTAACGTTGAGAGATTTCTTCCTGTATTATTTCTGTAACACTTCGTTTAGCTGATTTTCGTTCCGTATATTATTTTAAGAATATACCATATATTCTCAATATATCTATCTTGAGTTCGGGGCTTTACGGAGGCGTTTTTAGATGGACAGTTGTACCGAATCAAAAGGCGAGTATTCAGGGCAGTATCATGTTCGAACAGATAACGACCTCCAAATCCAAGTTTATCGACAGTAGTACTCAACTTTTCTTTAAAAATGTCAATATATTTATTTATTAGCGTTCATAACTCCAGTTATGGTAACAATATTTCCCACTCCAGTTGCAGCAAAACATCCCCAAACATGACGGGCCTCTCCTGTGTTTGAAATTTGGTAACAGTAATAGGTTTGTGCGATAAAGGTTATTTTTCTTGTGCAATTTTTTATACAGCCCGAAAGGCTGTATTTAAATTAAATAATGTTATTTTTAGGTTGGTTTATAGGAATCATTCTGTTCGATGTATTTATATAAGGTTTTCTTGCAGCTGATTTACTCTAAATTTTTTTGTTTTCGAAAAGTGTTATGAACGGCTCGGGTTTTTACTGTCACACTTCGATATTTCATTAGAATTTTTGCTAATTTTGGTGTCGAAATTTTTGGATCTTTACATCACTTAAAAGGACACACCCCTGGGTGAATATCTTTCTTTGTATTCATTTCTGAGCCCTTCTTTCACTTTTTAAAAAGTTTTAATTATATGTTGCACTGTTGGAAGGCTGCGTTGTATTATTTTTACAATTTTCCACAGAGATTTACCGTCTTAGTGTAATATCAAAGCCACCTTGAGAATGTCATTTCTAACTTCCGAATTTTTTGGCCCATTTCCAAAAAATATAGCTTACTTCGAAAACTTCATATGATTGCATATAAGCAAAGTATAATATTCTGTAATGCTTCCAAAATATTTCTAACATTGCATCATGTTTTGAAACACAGCAACGTGGTCGTCTATCCTCACTGATAGAGAATATCGCGGAACAATGGGGGACTCAGATTGGCAAGCTTTCTTTTTAATTGTTTTATTAACTTATACGAAATATGCATTAAATATGCAATTCAGTATATATATATTTGAATGGTATTTGCGCTTCCATTTTAGGTGAAACTTAAAAAATGACTTTTAATTGAACTTTTTAGATTAAATTTGTCCTTTTTTATCTTTATATGCTCACAAAAAATAAAACAGCGTATTGCGAAAGTGAACTGTGTTGTAAAAGTTCTCTATAATGTGAAATTATACAACGCATCTTTTTGCAATGTTGTTTGACGTTTAAATACTGTAGTCAAACTGTATCGATACTTTGCAGTAGTACGTTTTCGAAGTCAGCCGTCAGCAATCAACTTTTTTCAAATTTAAAATGATGTTTATATTATGACAAGAAATACAAACAGAGTTTTGACGCATTAATATATTTCCTCTAGATCGTGTGGCCCCGGAGTTAAATTTTTTGGTCACCCCTGCTCTAGATAACGATAATTTCAATACCTCCTTGGCATTTCAAGACTTTACTTTAGCATGATGTAAGTGAAAACTAAATTGTGACAAACGAACCGTCGAAAAAATATTTCAACTGACATTCAACTGACCCAAACCTGGTTGGGAAATATAAAACTGAACATGCATTAAAATTTTGCTGAAATATCGAAAATGTTAAAATTAGCCAAATCAACAGTTCAAAACATATTTAAAAACTTAAAAAAAACAAATAAGAAAGGGCTAAGTTCGGACGTAACAGAATATTTTATACTCTCGCAATGTGCAAAGATCAGAAGCGGGGAAATGCTTTCAGGCGCTGGCATAACTTTATATAAAAAAATGTTGCGGAAGAATTCAACATTCATTATTCGAGGAAACCGCTAATCGATTACAATCATATTTGGTATCTTGTTAAGTCATATAACAGTTCATAGACTCACGTACTCTAATTGTTATATTTTGCTTCGTGCCAGAGATATTTTTATTACAATCTCAAATTTCATCAATCATCAAATATCATCAATTAACTCAAATAATATATATGCGGCAACATAAACGGTTTAAACTCAGATGGAAAGTTGGGAATTCTTATATCGGGCATTTTTGGGATAGAGGAAGATCTGCACTGATCACATTAACTCTTTTCCTTATTCAAGTATATTAGGGAACATGTTTTCACGCAATTTTGTGAAGGGAACTCACACAGTGACCGACATATTCGGCATAAAGTCTGCTAGAATAACGAAAATCATTATGTGTAGTATATTGGAGCTGGGATAATTCGTTGACCGATTTCACACATTTTCGGCATTAAACTATAGCATATCCAATTTACACGTTCACTTAATTTTGCTAAGATATCTTACTTATTGACCGAAATATATGGTACAAAGTCTACCCAGAGATTGAAGATCTTTATTTTAGGTATATGGGGGCTAAGGGATACCACCGGTTTACTCCATTACCGGTTTGCCCCATTTTAAGAACATGGATACACTGTTGTCAGAAAGAGACGCTCTCTGAATTTTAAAGAAAGAGATGATAACTCATATATTATCACACATATTATCATGGAAAGATAATCCCCCAATATCCTTACGATATCTTACATATTCTCCGAAATATATGGTATAAAGTATACCGGAATGTTGAAAATCCTTATATTAGGTACAGGGGGCTTGGGGAAATATTTGCCCGACATTCGCTATTTTTGATAGCAGAGCACACTATTATCGTGGAAAGATAGTTCTCCAATTTCATTACAATATCTTATAGATTTACCGATATTTTCGAAGAAAAGTCTGATAGAGGCATTGCGGTCTTTATATTGGGTATCTGGTGGCTTGAAAAGTTATAATCCGATTTCAACTATTTTTACGCTTTGATGGAATATCCTAAAAGAACTATTTGTACAAAGTTTCATTCGCATATCTTAATTGATGCTCGATTTATCTTTAAATCGATTTATTATTTTTATATTATAAAAATTATATATGTTATTTATATATATATTATATACATTATTATAAAAAAATTACGATGTATTATTTAGTTTAAAGTGAAAGGATCAGATAAAATTTTAAATTGTGTTGTATGAGAAATCAGCGTGGTTGTTATCCAATTTACCCATTTTCACAAAGTGACGAAATAATGCAAATATAATGTACCAAATTTGGTTGAAATTGGTTAAAGCGTTCTTGAGTCATGGTTTATCCCCTAAAAGAGGCCTGTGCCACAATTATCACCAAAATTTTACACGGAGTCCTATGCAGACCTTCCGTACCATATTTGCCGTAAGGTTTAATGCTTGTGGCGTGTTTCTTCAGCGAGTTAACGCACTTTTAGTAGTTTTCAACATTACCTTTGTATAGGAGGTGGGTGTTTTTATTATCCGATTGCACTAATTTTCTCAGTATATGAGGAGGTCTTGGAAAGACTTACTCGGAGCAAGTTTTATTGATATAATTGCAACAGTTTCTGAGATATGTATATTAAACATATCGGAGGGCAGGGTCATGCCCACGTTTACAAGGTTTTTTACCCATAGAAGCCCCTACCTGATGACCCTACCAGGATCCTCTATACTAAATAACACGTTTATATTTTAATTTGCTGCTTAGTTACTTAGCACTTTATCTGTTTTCGATTAATTTCATTTCATGGGCGAAGCAGATGTCCAATTACGCCCATCTGAAATACCAACCCACTTACGGTGACAAAGAACACGTGTACCAAGTTTCATCAAAATATTAAAATTTTTACTCATGTTATCGCTTGTACGGATGGACGGACAGACAGACATCCGGAATTCAACGCGAGACGAGATCACTTTGATCACTTGATCACGAGATCACTTGATCATCTGGATCACTTTGATATATATAACCCTATATCTATCTAGATTAGTTTTGGGTGTTACAAACAATATTGATTGCCACACCCACAAACTACCGTTAATCAAAAACCTATAAAGGTGACAAATTTAGACATAAAATTATAATATGGTGCAGATCATCAAAGTATGGAAGGGCATTGCGATTAAATGTTTTTAAAAAGTGGGTCTGGCCTCGTACCCTAATAGGTTTAAAGTACATACCTCATAAACCAATAAAGCTAAACAAAACTTGCTGAGGACAAGTCTCTGTAGCATCTCCTCATACACAGTGAAAATGGATAAAATCGGATGATAACCACGCCCATTCCCCATATAACGGTCATGTCGAAAACTTGTAAAAGTGATATTGCTCACTAAAGAAACACTTCAGACCCACTAAATTTTACTGTGAAGATGGCACGGAAAAGCGTAAAATGAAGCGGTATAAATATCTCAGGAACAACTGTACCAATGTCAACCAAAATTTGGTGCATAACATTATTTTAATGTCCCTATATTGCAGTGTCAAAATGGGCGAAAGGAGATTACAACCATCCTTACTTCCCAAATATCAGATTTTTAAACTCCATCTGATATTTCTACTTTAGTCTAACTAAATCCAGCACTAATTAAGAAATTGAAACAAAACTTTGCAAACACAGTGACTTCAAGGTATGCCATATCACGACTAAAATTTCTACAAATTGGAAACCAGAACCTCAGAAACCAAAATGTGAACCTCTGTTCCTATGGTTGACTTTTTATTAGCTTTCCTTCTTTTAGATATTTTATTGAAATTCAAATTCTAATTCAAATTCCTCTAGACCTCATATACCTAATATAAAGATGTTCGAACTACCGGTTGACTTTATGCTGTATATATCGATCAATACACGTATGTGAGATATATTAGCAAAATTAAGTGAACGTATGATATTGGATGTCCTATAGTTAAATAGTTATATAGTTTAATTCTATATATATTTCTACAGTTTAATTCCAGTTTACCCAACTGTACTACGTATAATGACTTTCGTTATTCTAGCAGACTTTATATCGAATATATCGGTCACTGTGTGAGTTGTCTTCGTAAAATTGCGTGGAAACATATTCCCTAGTATACTTGAGTAATGAAAAGGGTGCATATATATATACCCTTGCATATATACCCGATATGGGAATTTTCAACTTTCTAGATGCCTTTAAACCGTTTATGTTGACCAATATGTGTAATATTTGAATGAAATAAAGTGGATATGTTTTCTTAAACATAATGCGGTTTAGTTAATTTGGTAAATTTTAATATACATATCTCAGACACAAAGCAAAATATATTAATAAAACTCCGTGAGACTACGATCTGTAATATAAGTTAAAAAGATACCAAATATGATTGTAATCTATTTACGGTTTCGTCGAATAATATATGTTAAATTCTTACGCAACATTTTTATACTCTCGCAACATTTTTATACTCTCGCAACATGTTTCTACAGAGTATATTAGTTTTGTTCACCTAACGGTTGTTTGTAACACCTAGAACTAAATGAGTTAGATATAGACATATATATATATTGTAGATATATGATCAGGATGAAAAGACGAGTTGACATCCGAGTGACTGTCTGTTCGTCCGTCCGTCCGTCCGTCCAAGTGATAATTCGAGTAAAAATTAAGATATTTTAATCACTCTGGGAACACGTATTCCTTGTCACCGTAAGAGGCTTGGTATTGTAGATGGGTGTAATTGGACATCTGTCACGCCCACTAAATGCCATTAATCGAAAACAGGTAATGTGCTATAACTAAGCAGAAAATTAAGATATAAACGTGTAATTTGGTATAGACATTCCTAGTAGGGTGGGGCATCTGTGGGAAAAAATGTTTGTAAAAGTGGGTATGGCTCAGCCCCAATAAGTTTATTATATATATATATCGGAAACCGTTAAAGCTATATCAATCAAACTTGCTCCGACTAAGTTCTTCTGGCATCCCTTCATATACTGAGAAAATTACTGAAATCGGATAATAATAACGCCCACCTCCCATACAAAAGTTATGTTGTTTGCTTTCTTATGTCACGCTGTGAAAATGGGCAAATTATAAATCGAATTATAACTTTTAATGTCTTACATGAAATATTTAGTAAATCTAAATTTTAAAATGTGAAACTGAGCACTTAAACAGGTTACAAAGTTTTCTTGACAAACATACAAATTCTTTTACGAAGTTTATTAACTGATCAGGGGAACTAATATTGTCCTTTCCACGATATTAAATTTATGACAACTCATAACTTTAAATCAGTAATGGAATCGGAGACCGTTTAATTGTAGTGCTTTTAAGAAATGTCGGTATGAAACAAAATAACGCACACAGAGAGGCGAACATGACAGTGCATGTTATGTTATATGTTATATTCTTCCCATTAAAATGAAAGTTTTCAAAATAAAATATAGTTTTTAGGCATATCACTTGGAATCAAGCCAATAATCATTTAGTAACGAAGATGTTCATTGCTGCAATTACTCTTCATACTATAAATAAATTATTCAGAGAGTTATAGACGTTCATTTATTCTATTTAAATATGCGTATATTCGTGCAAGCCCTTCATGATAAAACAAAACCAGTTTATAAGGAGGGCCAAAGTTCGAAATCGACCACATTAGATACATATTACAAAGCTCGAAAGTAGCAGTACTAACATTTCTGAAAATTTGGTTATAGATTATTAGCTTCTCATTGTCTTAAGCACTTAAGCACTTAAGCAAAAATGCATGTCAATGCATTCTAGAGCTTTGAGGTTTCTATAACAATATCTGATGCTAACGGAAAAAGTAACATATCACTGAAGAATTTTCAAATTATCTGATATGAGAGTATTGTATATTACGTAAAATATCATGAAAGAATAATCTTTCCTTTGAACATCACAAACCGTGAGAACGTATATTCCGATTTTGAATTATAATCTGTCATTGGAAAATTAATTATTTTAATTAAATTTAAATTTAAAAATCAATTATCGGCAAAAATTTAACACCAATCGTAAGTATGAGAATGGCAGCTTTGAAAGAAATTAAGAATAAGTAAAGTAAGTATTGCAGAACGAAAGCGAAGACCATTGTTGTGAGAGAGATAAAGTCCCTATTTTAATTTTCTCACAAAAAAAAATTTTTGTGTTCCTAAATATATTTGTGAAAACTGAAATGTCGCGCAGCATTCCTGAAGGACTGCTTAGTTTCATTAAGATATCTTGCTTTATATCCGAAATATCTACCTATTGGTAAAAGCAACCTGACTAACTGAAATCAATACATTATTTAAATGGAGGCTTAATCAAATTTTGGCACAGAATTATTGTAATGTTAAGCGAAATATTTTAACATAATTTCATTAAAGAGGGAGGAAATCTCTTTGGTTATGTTGGTTAGGGGAAGCTATGTACAGTTTGTGATATCTTGGTGGTACATGGTAACTTATTGTAAAGTTAAATACGGTGAAGACATTCCAAATGATATAGGCAATATCATTCAAAGTATTGTCCATACTAACCTCTACGCAGTGTCAAAGAACATGTGTACATAGATTCACAGTAAAAAAGATAGACAGGTATTCTGAAATCCATTCGTATCCCGTCATTCTACTAATTTGATATGTATATGCATATCCCACTAGATCTTGATCAATTATTTTAAGGTGTAACACACAAATTTTAGGTGTGCAACTTATTGCGAACCAATTTTTAAGAAATTAGAAAATTTTTAAGAAATTAGTATTCGTATTATATATTATACAAAATTATGAACCGATCCACTTATTTTTGATACAAAATTACTGTAAAATTCCTTTCTTAATTTTCGAATTGACAGAAAAATTTAATAAGGATTACAGAAAAACTAATTTTTTGAGATATTTCACATGCTGACCGATATATGAGGAGTAAATGGAAAGGATTGGTATAATTAAATTGGGTATGTGGAGGCTGTGAAATTGTCTGTGAAATTATTTTATACAGAAATAACAGAAACAGAAAACAGAAACAGTTTCTTTAAACAGAAAAAAACCTACAGAACTCTTCTCAATGCTAGCATATTTTATAGTTTCATTAAAATATTTATGTTATTGTCAGATAAAGTTATTGGAAAAAAGAGATATGCGATATACTGACTCGATTTGGACCACTTTTGGTATCAGTGTGGTTGATAAAATTCAACCACATTCATGTCTTCTCCATTATTCATCCATCACGTACTTTGGCTTAACAATATTATTCGGCATATTTTTTATTTTTACTGTTTTTTATTATATATATTTTTTTTTTTTTTTATTTTTATATATTTTTATTTTTACATTATTTATTTAATTATTCAGTGTGAAAACCTAAGTGATTTGGAAAATATCATTGCTTGACATTAAAAGAAGATCAAATTTAATTAAGAAATTCATTATTATCATTTGAAATCTTTATATTTCATTGAGTTTAGTTGACGGTACTTTTTTTTGACGAATTAAAACTATAAGTATACAAACTTTTTGGTCAAACTTTAAAATGAGCTAAAATGTGAAGATAATCTATTTAGCAAAAATCATCTCGATCAAGAAATTAAAATTAAAAATTCCTTCAGTTCAAATCTACCGCAAACGCTAGGTTATTTTAGATCCTCTTTCCAGCAGCAAGATATGAAAATACGACAGTAAAGCCAAACAAAATTAAGAAAACCAAAACTTGATATTGAAAAATGTTGCAAATGGATTCAGCATTTGTTATTCGACGCAACTGTGAATGGACTGCAAACATATTTGGCAACATACTAATTTTTAAGTTAGGTCATATTCTCATAAAGTCAATCGAAGACAAATCATCTACATTCATGATATTAGTGCTGTGGGAAGGTACAACAACCGTAATTTTATTACCAAATGGCATAATATCATCGAAATATATCCATATTATATGGATATATATGTTCTATTAACTCAATCAAAAAGACGAAATTTTATATAATGTGTATATGAGGAGAAAATCAACCAAAGGGACGTAAATCATAATATTAGAGGTATGGGGTTTAAACCAAAGTCTGTACCGATTTCATTCATATTCAGCGCTACACCATACAATGGTTAAGAAAACACTTCCTTTTACAATTTTACACTTCCTTTTTCAAACAATTCCTTTAAAATATCACACATAGCGACATATAGATTTATAATATAAATTCAGCTGGAATGTCGGATATCCCTATATCGGGTATATTGGGGTTGGGGAAGGTATGAGCAGATAACATTTACTTTTGGCATTAACCTAAAGTATACTCGAGTACAGATTTCCGGTCAATATTGATTAACTCAAAATTAGATAGACATATTCGGCATAGAGTCCACTAGAATAACTATAATCATAAATAACGTAATATATAATGTAAATAATGTAATGTAATGTAAATAAATTAAATAATGTAATATATGGAGCTGGGGTAATTCGTATACCAATTTCAATGCCACCTCAACTAATTTTATTTTTCTAAGATATATTACATGTTGACTGCTATACAATAAAGCAAAATGTTGTTACTGTTACGGAGAAACTATTGCGTTTCTTTGTTCTTGCTAGTTACACATTCTATATTTCTGAATTCCTCTGACAAATTCTAATTTTCTAGTAGCTTTTAAATAGCTAAGTATTTTCCGATCACACTCTAAACTGCTGCACTGATAATAAATCAATGTGTCATTACTTACAAAAATTTCTACATAAAAAATATTTAGTATAGATGTTAGCTACCACAATATTAAATAATTAGAATTATAATTTTACTCTACTCAGGTATATGGAGGAGCGAGCTCTTACTGGCGGTAATACATCGAGGAAGCCGTCAACGATTTCTGCAAAGCACAAACCCAACGTTGGATATCGACTTGGTAAAAGAAAAGCTTTATTTGAGAAAAGGAAACGCATTAGTGATTATGCCTTGGTAATGGGCATGTTCGGTATAATCGTTATGGTGATTGAAAACGAATTAAGCAGCGCTGGTGTTTATACGAAGGTGAGTGTTCACAAAATAATTATTAAATGTATTCCTCTCATGTGGAATGGATACTATGGATTGATTATTCTATTCAATCATATAACAAAAATATTGTTATTGTATGTATTGCATGTTATTGTTATTGTATGTATACATATGTATTGTATGTTCGATCTTTGAACAATACTTTTATGGTTTCGTTAACTCCAAACGCATGATTTTTGCAGAAATTTTTAATTCAAATTACTCTAATAATACCTCCAGAAATTGTTTTTCTATCAACATGAACATTTGTTCGATTCAATTAAGACACCAACTGTTTCTGAAGATGACGCAGTATTTCATTTGAATACTTCAAAAATCCTTGAATTTCATGTTTACTTATTTCACAAGACTTATTCAACGGGTATCTTCTTATTTCAATAATAGAACACAACTAGTAATATTTAAAGAAACTTCAGGAAATTAAATTGATATCCCACTAGATATCTTGGTATTGGTCCGATCTGTTCTTGTTATTTATCAATGATATATACATATTAAATATATATTTAAAAAAGACTATTATAAGTCAACTATGCAAAATTTGTTTCATCATATAATTCACTTAGTGTGGAAGAAATGATATATCACTGAATCCTAAAATATGTGAAATTATGAGCTTTTTTTGTAGATCAGTCCAACTTTCTCCTTGCGTAATACAAAACTACAGCCAACGGCAATTGCTTAATTTTATTGATTTGAGGGTTACGGTGCAACCTATTCTAAGCATAATGTTACTCTTGAGGTTAGTACAGCAATAATTGATTTAAAGTATTTGAGATCTGCATATGATCAACTATTTTTACCTTAAAGCATTTCTGATAGGATTTCATTCGCATATTAATAGTTTAGAATTCATAAATCTACCTGCATTAAGTAATGAAACGCAACGTATATAGTCATTAATAAAACTTTTTGATTCAAAACATAATAAAACATAACATAACAAAACATAATAAACATAAGGAAAGTATTAGTTCGGGTTCAGTCGTACGTTTTATCATCTCGCAATGTACAAGGATCAGAGGCGGGGAAATGTTTTCAGGTGCTGGCATAACTTTGCGGATAAAATGTTCCGGAAGAATTCAACATTCATTATTCGAAGAAACTATGAATGGATTGCATTCATATTTGGTATCTTGTTAAGTCATTTAACAGGTCATAGACTCACGTACTTTCATTACTGTATTTTGCAGAGATATTTGTATTAAAATCTGCCAAATTAACTCAAAAGTGATGTATGCGATATAAACTCAGCCAAAGTGGCTTAATTGAAAATATTACACACATTATGAAAAAATAAACCAGAGGAAAGGACATCATTATATTAGGAATATTGGGCTTAGACCACGGTCTAGACCTGTTTCATTCTGACGAATTCTTATATCGGGGATTTTTGGGATAAAGGAAGATCTGCACTGATCACATTAACTCTTTTTGTTATTCAAGTATATTAGGGATCATGTTTTCACCCAATTTTGTGAAGGTAAATCACAGTGTCCGACATATTTAACATGAGACTGCTAGAATAGGGAAAATTATTATATGTAGTATATGGGAGCTGGGATAATTCGCAGACCGATTTCACACATATTCGGCAGTAAACTATGGTATATCCAATATTACACGTTCACTTAATTTTGCTAAGATATCTTACATATTGACTGAAATATATGGTATAAAGTCTACAGAAAGGTTGAAAATCCTTATATTAAGTAAATGGGGGCTAGTTGAAGTGTTTACTCGATTTTATCCATTTTTGCTACCAGATCACATTATTATCATGGAAAGATAATCCTTCAATTTTATTACGACATTTTATATATTTATCGTTATATATGATATAAAGTCTACCGGAAAGGTGGAAGTCCGTATATTAGGTATATGGTGGCTGGGGATAGTATTTAACCGATTTACACCATTTTTGATACCAGATCACGCTATTGTCATGGAAAGATAATTCTCCGATTGTATTACAATGTCTTACAGATTTACCCATATTTTCGGTAAAAAGTCAGATAGAGGCACTGAATACCCACTGATTGTGTATGTCGGGGCTTGAAAAGTTATAATCCGATTTCATCTATTATTAAGCATTAGAAGGCATATATTGAACGTACTATTCGTAAAAAGCTTTATTCCAATATCTTAATTGATGCTCGATTTATCTACATTAAAGAGAACGGATCAGATGACACTTAAAATTTTGTTATGCGAGATGTGTGAGTGGGTTTTATCCTATTTCGTCCATTTTCATAATGTGGCATAATAATGCAAATATAATGCCACATACCAGATTTTGTTGAAATCGGTTAAGGCGTTCTTGAGATATGGGATTTCTCCTAAAAGTGGGCTGTGCCACGCGCATCACCAAAATTTTGCACAGATACCTAAGCAACTCTTCCACATCATATGTGCTGCGAGTTTTAATATTTCTGACGTGTTCCTTCAGCGAGTTAACGCACTTTTTGTAGTTTTCAACATAACCTTTCTATGGGAGGTGGGCGTGATTGTTTTCCGATTTCACTAGTTTTCTTAGTATATGAGGAGATGCTAGAAAAACTTACTGGGACAAGTTTGATTAAAATAGCTTTAAAGGTTTCCGAGATATATATAATAAGCCTATTGGGGCGGCGCCATACCCTCTTTTACAAACATTTTTGCCTACAGATGCCCCGCCCTACTAGAATCCTCTACACCAGATAAGACGTTTATATCTAAATTTGCTGCTTAGTTATAGTACATTATCTGTTTTCGATTAATGGATATTTGTGGGCGTGGCAGATGTCCAATTGCACCCATCTGCAACACCAATCGTCTTACGGTGACAAAGAACACGTGTACCAAAAATGTATGTTTCATCAAAATATCTTAATTTTTACTAAAATTATCGTTTTCACGGACGGACGGACATACAATCACTCGGATTTCAACTCATATTTTCATCCTGATTATTTGTATATATACATGCCATACAATGTGCCATACAAATGCCATACATGCACATACATGTGCACAAAACTAATATACTCTTTCGCAACATATTCCGAGAGTATAAAAATGTTGCGAAAGAATTCAGCATTCTTTATTCGATGAAACTGTGAATAGATTGCAATCATATTTGGTATCTTATTAACTTATATTACAGATCAAAGACTCACGTACTTTCATTATATGTTTTCCTTCGTGTCCGAGATATTTATAATAAAATCTATCAAATAAAATAAAATAAGATATATGCGATATAAACTCAACCAAAGTGGCTTAATTGAATATATTAGATACATGAGGAGAAAGTCAACTAGATAAAAGGAAATCATTATATTAGGAATAAGCTTAGACCATGGTGTAGACCGATTTCATTCATATTGAGCGCGAAACCACTTTATGTTTAAGAAAACATATTTACCCAATTTCATTAAAATACCATACATATTGACAAACATAAACGGTTCAAAGTCAGATGGAAAGTCGGGAATTCTTATATCGGGGATATTTGTGATAGAGGAGGATCTGCACTGATCACATTAGCTCTTTTAATTATTCAAGTACACTATAGAACATCCCTCCACGCAATTTTATGAAGGTAACTCACACACTGACCGAAATATTCGGCATTAAGTCTGCTAGAATAACGAAAATCTTTATATGTAGAATATGGGAACTGGGGTAATTCGTTCACCGATTTCACACATTTCGGCATGAAACTGTAGTGCCTCTAGTATTATTCGTTACATATTGATCGATATATAGGATATAAAGCCAACTGGAAGTTTGAAATTTTTATATTAGGCCCTCATTTGTCTAGCGCTAATATTTGACTCGATTTTATTCATTTTTGGCATCATGACATATTATTGCAAGTAAAGATGTTATCTTAATTTCATTTCTTACTTTCCCGATACATGTGGTATAAAGTTAACTGGAAGTTCGAGAATTTTTATATTAGGTGTATGGGCGCTAGGGGAAGTATTTGCCTGTTTTTACCCATTTTTTACACTATGTCACATTATTATCAGGAATAGAAAATCTTTGAATTTCATAAAGCTATCTCACAGATTGGGCGATATTTTCGGCATTCAGTCAGCCATAGGCGCTGAAGTCCGTATATTGGGTGTCTGGGACTTGAAAAGTTATATTCCGTATTCGACTGTTTTTATACATGAAATCGCACACATTTAGGGCGCTCTTTGTGCAAAGTTTTATTGCTGCTTGATTTATAGACTGTAAAGTGAAACATTTATATTGAATATAAAATTGTGAAAGATGGGAAGTACAATGTACCATGTGGATGCAAATATAATATTATGCACCAAATTTGGTTGAAAAGGTGGTGGTGAAAGGGAAAAGGTGGTGGTGAAAGGGAAAAGGCGGTGCCGCTCTTAATGTCCAATTTTTACACTGGTTCCTTTGAAGCCCTAACGTACTATCTTGGTTGTGAAATCTAATGCTTCTGGCATATTTCTTCAGGGAGAACGCTCTTTCAGTAGTTTTCGACATAAATTTTGTATATGATATGGGTATGGTTATACTGTGATTTCATTAATTTTCCCAGTGTATGAGGTTATGCTTGAGAGACTTATTCTGACCAAGTTTGGTTGATATAGCTTTAGCTGTTTGTGAGATATGTACATTAAACCTATTAGGGGTCGATGCCATACCCACTTTTAATAAATTTTTTAAACCACATATACTGTGATTCCCTATACCAACTTACACGTTTGCATTTTAATTTATTGATTAGTTATAGCAATTGATAGTTTTTCGATTAACGGTATTTTGTTTGCATAGGCCTGACGCCTATAGATGATGGCCTGATAGGCCTTATGATGACAAATTCACAAATTTAACAAAAAACTGGGATTTATTTAAAAATTCAAAATGAATGAATGATGTATTAAATGAGTAGCTAACACAACAATCCAGCTAACCCAGTCAAACTTGTGAGAGCGAAATGCCAAAAATGCCGGGTACCGAGCTCGTGCCCACATAGACCACCATCATTGTGAGTCCTCCTGCAGAAATGTGTTAGCTGATTAACATTAATGAATAACATTTTAAGCTTGTTTTTAAAACTTTACCCAACACGTGGGTTTTTCTCCATATCGGATTAAATGGGAAACGGTACAGTATGCGGGCATGTTAGTGAGTAACGGCAATTCTGTGATTATATTCTAGAGTCATTACAATCCTATAAGGAAGAAAATGTTTTGCCAAAATTGCTTAAATGAATGAATTACAATCATTAGCAGCATACTCAAACATTGAATTAACGTAATTTGAATAATCAAAGTGAGATATAAAGTGTTACACATGTAACATTTGTCGTTTTCTGCCCTAAACTTTATGTCAATTTCTGTTGAGAATTACTCTTTCGATTCTCATTGTGATTCGTTGTATGAATGAAATCAGTCTAGTCCCTGGTCTAATATAATGATTTCCACCCCGCTGGTAAGCTTTTCCCTCATTCACTCAATATATTAAATGGCATACCTTTGGTTGAGTTAATATCGGTATAAGCGCAAAATATCTAATAAAATTAAGCGGTCCGGTAGTAAAAAATGGGGATATCGTTATATGCCTCAGCACTAATATGATGTAAATATTGACTTATGTTAGTTATGTTGATTTCAATATAAATATTTAGGATATAAAATAAAATGTGGGAAAGAAGCTATGTGCGTTTAGGACCTGTATTATAAATCAATAAGATACATATGATTTTAATCCATCCACAATCTAGTAGAATAAAAAATATTGAATTCATATGCAACATCTTTTAATTTGAATATAATTGCCTGCCTGAAACGATTTCTCGCTTTCGACCCTTGAAAAATGCGAGAATATAACTTAGCCCTTTTTTACTTATTTAATATAAAATTATGTCAACACTTGAAAATATTTTCTCTATTTTAATCCATCTAAATTACGAGAGCGTAAAATGTTGAACCCGAACTTAGCCACTCTTTACTTGTTTTAGGTTTTATTTATTAGATAGATTAAAGAAACAGTGTCATTTAATATATATGCCGCCTCCCAATAAGTTTAATATACATATCTCGGAAACCGTTAAAACTATATCAATCAAATATTCTCCGAGTAAGTTTTTCTAGCATCTCTTCATATGCTGAGAAAATGAGCGAAATTGGAATATAACCACGCCCAGCTCCCATACAAAGTTTATGTTGAAAACTACTAAAAGTGCGATAACTCGCTGAAGGAACACCTTAGAAAGATTTGATCTTGCAGAAAATATGATACGGAAGAGGTGCATAGGAATCCGTCTAAAGTTTTGATGATGGGTGTGGCACCGCCCACTTTTAGGAGAAATCCCATATTTCAAGAACCCCTTAACCGATTTCCACAAAATTTATATTAGATATTTAAGATTATATTATAAAAATTATATTTGCATTCTTATACCACATTATGAAAATGAACGAAATAGGATAAAATCCAATATTACTTTTCGCATAACACAATTTTAAATTTCATTTGATCCTTTCACTTTAAAGCAGATAAATCGAGCAGCAATCAAGAGCAAGATATGAAAATCAAACTTTGTACAAGTAGTGTCTTTAGGATATGTCATCTTATTCGTAAAAATAGACAAAATCGGATGTAACGTTTCAGGCCATCAGATACCCAATATTAGGACTTCAGTGCCTCTATCTGTCTTTTTATAGAAAAGATCGGTAAATCTGTAAGATATTTTAATGAAATTGGAGGATTATCTTTCCATGACAATAGCGTGCTCTGGTATCAAAAATGGGGAAAATCGGATAAATACTTCCCCTAGCCCCCCTATACCTAATATAAAAATGTTAAACTTCTTATAGACTTTATACCATATATTTCGGTAAATCTGTAAAATATCGTAAGGAAATTCAAAGATTATTTTTACTGGATAATAATGTGCTCTTGTGTCAACAATGGGTAAAGTCAGGTAAATACTCCCCCTAGCCCCATATACCTATTTTAAGGATTTTCAACCTTCCTGTAGACTTTGTACCACATATAACAGTCAATATATTAGTTATCTCCTTGAAATCTAGAGAACGCCTCTTCTCATAACAGTGTATCCATGTGCTTAAAATGGATAAAATCGGGTAAGCACTTGCCCTAGCCCCCATGTACCTAATATACGGATTTTCAACCTCTGGGTAAACTTTATATTACATATTTCGGTCAATGTGTAAGATATCTTAGCAAAATTAAGTGAATGTGTAATATCGGATATACCATAGTTTACTGCTGAAAATGTGTGAAATCGGTCTGCGAATTATTCCAGCTCCCATATACTACATATAATGATTTTCATTATTCCAGCAGACTTTATGCCGAATATGCCGGCCACTGTGTGGGTTACCTTCACAAAATTGAGTGAAAACATGTTCGCTAATATACGTGAATAATGAAAAGAGTTAATGTGATTAGTGCAGATCTTCCTCTATCCCAAAAATTCCCGATATAAGAATTCCTGACTTTCCATCTGAAGTTATACCGTTTATGTTGGTCAATATGTATGATATTTTATTGAAATTAAGTGGATATGTTTTCTTAAACACAGTGGAATTTGGCGCTAAATATGAAAGAAATCGGTCTACATCATGGTCTAAACCGCTTTTCCTAAAATAATGATTTCCTTTTCTCTGGTTGACTTTTTCCTCATATATCTAATAAATTTATTAAACCACTTTGGTTGAGTTTATATCGCATATATAACTTTTGAGTTAATTTGGTAGATTTTAATATAAATATCTCTGACAAAAAGCAAAATATAACATTGAAAGTACAAGGGTCTATGGCCTATAAGATAAGTTAATAAGATACCAAATATGATTACAATCCTTTGACTATTTCTTCGAATAATGAATGTTGAATTCTTCCGTAACATTTTTAATATAAAGTTATGCCAGCATCAGAAAACATTTCCCCGCCTCTGATCCTTCCACATTGCGAGAGTAGAAAATGTTCGGTTACACCCGAACTTAACCCTTTCTTACTTGTTTTTATTTTAAGATCATATTGTAGAAATGACTCTGTCTTATCTTTTATTTACATTTAAAATTTGAAACTGGTAGCATAATTAGTATAAACTTATATAATTAGTACTACAATAATATAATTAGTATTAGTATATGCTATAGTATAAACTATAGCATAATTCTTTCGATGCAAAGCAGGTTTATAAGATAAGTTTCATATAATTTTTATTTATATAAACCATATAATATACAGATTTTAAATATTAGTTATAAGTAAATTCTTACATGTCTGTATGGCAAATAATTAGTATTTTTAATTTTTCAGGCTTCGTTTTACTCGACAGCGTTAAAAACGTTAATATCTGTTTCGACTGTGATTCTTTTAGGTCTTATTATAGCTTACCATGCTTTGGAAGTGCAGGTGAGAGTGAGTGCAAATTTAAATTCCTTTTCAGATGTTACAATCAGCGTCCTCAGCATCATTGTCCCCGTAGTTATGTAATTCATGCATGCAAAAACTGATGTTTTAGCACATACGGCATACATATTATTGTTTGTCACCAGCTTGCACTATTATGTTTTTTTAATCGTTATCAATAAATAAATATAGATATAGAATTCATGTATATTTCAATACATAGGATGATATAAAATTATGAAAGTTCAATGTCCGTTCGTGATGGATTCACTGCTTTATATTCTTAACCAAAAGTAAAATAAAATAAAACTGGGGGAAAACAAATTGACACCCCTAATAAACAAAGGTAGCCATACACAAATAACTCACTCGGCTATGTTCGCTATTGTTCCATCATATTTAATTTAATATCCGTTCTAAAACCTTTTTAAACCTTTCTAAAACCTAAAACCTTTTTGACCCTAAATTTCCTATATAAAAACGAAGTGTTTGCTCCAAGATTAAAGGAATATAACAATAGTTTAAGTCCTAAATGTGTTTTCTGTTAAAAAATTTTCTGTTTTCTTTTTATCGAATTTGAAACTTCATGCACAGATAATATGATGCGAAACTCCTTGATATGAGAGAGCCCTGCCCAAATACGCATTTTTTTAAATATTTCCCAGAGGGCCGGAATGGGAAAAATAATTAAAAATTTTTTTATTGTATTCCTTGTATATTTTTCACTTTACGTTCCACCGCTAACGCACACGTATATGATCAACATTACTTTTAGAAGCTTCATATTCTATATTACGCCCATATATATGATATATTATATAAAAAAGAAATTTTTAAATTAATATATAAACGTATCACAAAATAAGTTAATATTATATAAACTTTCATATTATAAGTCAATGAAATCCTAAACCTAATTTAGTTTCCTTTGATAATTACATATTTAATAAACAAATTAATATTTTAATGATTTATTCAGAATCCGAAGTGAAAATAACATTTTCGAAGAATTCTAATCAAAATATGTATTTACTGCAAAATATGTGACACTACTAATAATACACATATTAATAAAAACTAATAACATGTGAAATTCACTAAAAAATCTGATCTTACAAAAAGCGAACTGATTTCGTATAGATATTTCTGCGGCATTCTTAGCACTTGCTCGCCTTTCGATTGTGGGTTCTCTCAACAAGTAAAAGAGAAGAGTTTCGCATCCTATTTACCATGATTTCATGTCTACAACGAATCCACAATTTTCAATTGAATAATCGTTACGTTTGCAAACGTAAATAAATAATATTAAAATTTAATTATACATTTAATTTAGAAGCATAAAAATTAATGTTATATAGTCGACTCAACTTTTTTTTGTCACTTTTAAAACCGTTTTCTTTTAACTGCTCATTCAAAGCTGAAAACAAACTGCTCAATGGACGTTACAACAAACTAATGACTTTATGTCTTGAGTCATACTTGAGACTTGAGCTTAATCACTTAAACAATTGATATAGACCCAAATACACCCATTTAGTTAATTAACAACCCGCAAACTCTAGTCTTATGCCAGTCTAGTCTTATCCATTCAATCTGATAAAGGTCTTTAGAACATCGTCGAATATTTAAATGTTAGTCCTCTGACAATATCACCTCCACAAAGGCGAAGAACTTTCTAGGCACGGATCATTTTGTTTAATAGTATACATTTTATATGTAAACAATACAATTCTGAACTAAAATTACTGAAACGTACGAAATTTTTGTGCCATCTATGCCTTAAAAATGTTTTTTTCGCAACTCCATGCTCAGATATTTGAATTACCACACATTGTTCTCCATGACTATGCACAAAATAAACCAACCTCCTTTTTGACGATGAAACTCGTTGACCATGACGTAGTTGCAAGCAAACGTCTATTTTTATACTCTGGCAACCTATTGCAACAGAGTATATGAGTTTTATTCACTTAAAGGTTACCCGTTCGTCCGTGCGTGCAGCGATAACTTGAGTAAAAATTAAGATATATTGATGAAACTTAGTACACGTGTTCTTTGCCACCATCTAACAAACCGTTAAACCTATATCATTCAGACTTGTTTAAGATAAGTTCTTATGTCCTCATATACTTCAAAAATAAGTGACATCGGATAATAACCACGCCAACCATCCCATACGAAAGTCACGTTGAAAACTGTTTAAAATGCAATAACTCACTCAATAAACCCGTCAGAGACATTAAATATTGCAGTAAATATGGTACGTAAAGGCTGCATAGGAGTCCATATAAAAATTCAACTATGGGTGTGGCAGTGCCCACTTTTAGGGGATAAACCATATCTCAAGAACGCTTGAACCAATTCCAACAAGTTTTTGTATATAACATTCTTTTTCCATTCTTATGCCACTTTGTGAAAATGGACCAAATCGGATAAAAACCACGTCTACTTCTCATATAAAACAATTTTAAGTTTCATCTGATACTTTCACTTTAAGGTAGGTAAATCGAGCAGCAATTAAGCAGCAAGATATGAAAATCAAACTTTCTACAAATAGTGCCTTCGTGATATGTCGTCTTGTGCGTGAAAATAGTCGAAATCGGATTATAACTTTTCAAGCCAGCAGATACCCAATATAAGGACCTCAGTGCCTCTATCTGGCTTTTTATCGAAAATATCAGGTAATCTGTGATATTTTAATGAATTTTGTGGATTATCTTTCCATGATATAGCGTGTTCTGGTATCAAAAATGGGACAAATCGGATAAATACTTCACCGAGCCGCCATATACCTAATATATATATTTTCAACCGTCCGGTAGACTTTATACCATATATAACGGTCAATATATGAGCTATCTCTTTGAAATTAGGCGAGCGTCTCTTTCTGATAATAGTGCATCCATGTGCTTAAAATGGATCACATCGAGTAATCACTTCCCCGAGCTCCCATGTACCTAAAATAAAGATCTTCAACCTCTGGGTAGACTTTATACCATATGTTTCGGTCAATATGTAAGATATCTTAGCAAAATTAAGTGAACGTGTAAATTGGATATGCTATAGTTTAATGCCGAAAATGTATGAAATCGGTCTACGAATTATCCCAGCTCCCATATACTCCATGATGATCCATAATGATTTTCGCTATTCTAACAGACTTTATGTCGAATATGTCGGTCACTGTGTGAGTTACCTTCACAAAATTGCGTGAAAACATGTTCCCTAATATACTTGCATAATGGAAAGAGTCAATGTGATCAGTGCAGATCCCAAAAATGGGATAAACATTTGGGATAACATTGGGACATTTTTTTATATAAAGTTGTGCCAGCACCTGAAAACATTTCCCCGCCTCTGATCCTTGCACATTGCGAGAGTATAAAATATTCGGTTGCACTCGAACTAAGCGCTTCCTTACTTGTTGACATCCTGCTTTATACATTAATTTTAAAGTATATGATATTTCACTCTTGCTCAATTGTTGAGAATATTCTTCGTACCTGCTCATCGTATAATGCTTTTTTTTTATTGATGTATGATATTATTGTCATGTTTATCCAAATGGAATTTGTTTAAAATATTTACAATCGCGCGAAAATAAGTTTTATATTTTGCTCAGTAAATACTAAAAACGCCCAGCCCAGCAAAAAATTTAAAATGTTTTCAATTGTATCGTTCCAATGTGTTTATTATTATACAGAAAATGGTAATCAAATCAATATAATTTTATATTAAGAAAAAAAATATATGTGTATTCAACGTTGGTTCAAATATTGACTAGAACTTGCACCATTTGAACCTGCTTACTATATATATATACATTATATACTGCTTTTTCCTTCAATACAATTTTAAAGGTTTTGTTTTTCCTCGAATAAGTAATGGAACCTCTTCATAGATTCGTATTTTTACTGGAAGTATCATATTCATCATGCAATAATATTGAACCTCATTGTTTTAATTTAAGCTCCATGATATAACAGATTAGATGTTCATTCTCTCCAGCCTTAACCTTAGTTACTTAACATAAAAGTCTTGCGATTTAACTATTTCCTTTCACGCTTTATAACAGACCATGAATACAAGTAGTAGTATTGGGATGTATTTTGTATACATGCACACAAGAAATACAATGATAATTGACAGAGAATATTATAATAGCCATTTTGTTTGCCAGAATATACATTTTTTGCATTCCTTCTGAAGATACTCTTTCCTTATATGTATTATATATTAATTGTAACATGTATTAAAAAGATTTATTGAAATAGCCTTAATATCAGAAACCGTCAAAATAATTTCTAAAAATTTTTCAAACTTTAAAGAGATGGATTAAAAAATAATGTATCCAAAGAAAGTGCTAAATATGTAGTTTAAGATGGTCCTCCTTTCTGCTCAACTCCACTGATAAAGAGAGGGACTAAAATTTTTATGTGGAATTTTCGTATCATCACAAATTGGTTGCTTAGCTTTTCTGAATTGAGTTCATTTAAAAGGTTTATTTTTTATAGTCAAACGATCATTTTTCCCAAAAAAACAAACATTTTTATGCTCTTGCAACATGTTGCATCAGAGTATATTAGGTTTGTTCACCTAACGGTTGTTTGTAACACCCAAAACTAATCAAGTTAGATATAGACATGTATATATATATAAATGATCAAGATAAGGACACGAGTTGAAATCCGAGTGACTGTCTGTCCATCTGTCCGTCCGTCCGTGCAAGCTTTTGATGAAACTTGGTACACGTGTTCTTTGTCACCATGAGACGGTTTGTATTGCAGATGGGCGTAATCGGAAGTCTGCCACGCCCACAAAATGCAATTAATGGAAAACCGATCAAGTGCTATAACTAAGCAACAAGTCATAAAGAAGGTATAAGCGTATTATTTGGTACAGAGTATCCTAGTAGGGCGAGGCATCGTGGGGAAAATTTTTTATAAAAGTAAGCACGGCCCCGCCCCCAAATGGGTTTAATATACATATCTCAGGAACCGTTACAGCTATATCAATCAAAATTGCTCCGAGTAAGTTCTTCTAGTATCTCCTCATATACTGGAAAAATGAGTGAAATCGTATAATAACCACGCCCACCTCCCATATAAAGATTATGTTGAAAACCACTAAAAATGCGTTAACTCGCTGAAGGAACGTCAGAAACATTAAATCTTACAGCAAATATGATACAGAAGGGTTGCACAGGAATCCGTGTAAAATTTTGGTGATGGGCGTGGCACCTCCCACTTTTGGACGAAATCCTATATATGAAATTGGATAACAACCACGCCTACTTCTCATATAAAACAATTTTAAATTTCATCTGATCCTTTCACTTTAAAGTAGATAAAATTTCAGCTTTGCTGTCAGTATCTAAATAAAGCATTGCTTTTTGATGATAGTATTTTTATATTGAACTTACATTTGCAGCCAAACTAAAAAAAAAGGTCAAATATAACGGAAAGCAAAAATCATATTCGGTATATCGAGGACTAAACTGATTTCACCCCTTTTTAAAAAAGAATTGAAACATGTCAGGATATACGTTATGAGTTTTTAGAAGCTTTGAACCATATCGTTACATGGAGATCACGTCAATCTTTCAAGGAAAATGTACACAAAGCCTTGCATTCCTGTGCAAAAAGTAATGGAACAATTTCTAACATTCTTGGTGTGCTTATTAACGGCTCTTGTCAATTTTCATATCATGATAAAGACTCCAGCTTTCAGAGCTTTTACGATGTTTTATCATTCCAATGGCGGCTGTAAATCATGAAAAATTTTATTAAAATTAAGCAATTGATTTTCCTCTATCTATGTTTTATAATGAATTCAATTAGAACTCTTCACAATTGAAAAATTTAATTGTGTCCTAAAAACACATCAAACATCTTTTTGCTCCAAATTGATATAGGCATAGCTGAGCACAGGTCTAAAAAGAATTATCCGTATGTAATAGTACATATATGTGTGTATGTACGTGCGGTCACACTTTATGTTTAACTGATTTATATTTTTTATTTAATGTAAATGTTTAAAATTCATTTAGTAAACCATTTGACAGTTCATATTTGCGTTTCCATCGCATAATTTCTAGAAACCCTACATAATATTAATGTAAATCCTTTATATATTTCTAATACTGACCTTTTATTATACTTTGCAGAATTCAGTAAGTAAATATAAAAGTTTTGTAATATTTGTGAGTAATTTCTTGATGGTAGTTTAGTTGAAGCTTTATATTATCTGTTATAGTCCCTACGATATATAAACAAGTACAAGTATATGACTCCAGTAATTATATTATAAGCGTACATGGCCGTAAGTACACACATACACATACTTATTCCGATATACCATGGCCATACAGTGAAGTGAAATGAACTAGCTTACAGCCCAATATATCAGCTATCTAACTCTACTTCATGCCAGCAACTGGTATTTGATATGCCGTAGAATATGTTAATTTACCAGATTTTGGTCAGAAATATGCCAGTCTTACACTCACTTAAATATATATATATCTAGTACACTAGTACACCAGCACAGTAGTTTAGAAAAGATAAGTCTTGTTTACAATAAGTACATAAATGTTTATAAATATAAATAATACAATATAAAAATAAAAACTTAAATAGATCACATTAATTTTTTTATAATTCATCGCATTAAATCTTGTAAGCCCAATATAAGAACTCATAAACAAATAGTTTTATTATTCCTATATGTATATGATTTATTTCTGGAATTCTGGTAATGCTTTATAAAGTAAGGAAATGTACAACATAAACTGAAAAATTTTAATTATTGTTGAGAAACTTCCCTCTACTGGCTAAGATGTTGTATAAAAATTAATGGGCCATAGTAAATTTATAGTAAATCCCATGATATTAGGAAAGAGATGTGGCTGATCGAACCTATAATGTAGGTATGGTCGTGGTTAAATATACGGAATTGATAACCATCGAATTCATTCAGATAGAAATCATTTCAATTGATAAATTGACTTTCTTACAATATTATAAATATATGTACCTATAAATTTACCTAAAGACCTATTTCATGGCTAATTTTAATAAGCTCTGCCAAATAAAATCATGTTTGTATGTGTGTACATATGTATATGATTACGTAGAATAACTTACATGTGCTTATGTATGTAATAAAAAGAAATAAATGTATCGCTTATTTCGAAAGTTAAGGTGGATAACAATGGCATAACACTTTATTACAATATTCCTTATAAAGCTTCTTAAAACGCTTTATGAAGAGTGTGACTTGCTTCTTTTTTATAGTTGGCTTTACATTTATTGCGATTTACGCTTAGTTGCAGGGTAATCTTTTTATTTCATAGGTACAACTATTATATAATAAATGTATAAGTAACTCACCCTTTGTTAGCAGCGTACATGCTTCATTTTTAAAGCACTAAGTGTTCTAAACAAGTAAAGTTATATACAAACATATGTAAAACAATCTGGAAATTGAGTCAGAAAGAATAATTCTAAGCAGTCAAGGGTACTTACAATATTGACTAGCCAATTATTGAGCCTTTTGTATATGTTAATTGGTTCAATCGACAGCGTCGGCGTATTTTTGAATTTATACAAAGCTTGTACGGGCCTATATGATTCCTACATATCTACATATAAATTTTCTTCCACTTCCATATTTTGCATTCCGAAAGAATTTCTCAACTTGAAGTCATAAGTAGCCCAATTCCAAATACTTAAATTTTTATTACAATATAATGCCTATAAACATTCTAAGTTGTAATCTAATATCTAGTTATGACATTTGTTTTTTTGGATAATAGCAAAGTTTTCATCTACTGCATTTCATGTCCGGTTCTCTATATTTCCGTATCTGGTTCTTCTTTCTGAGTTTTGCAGATGTTTATCAAAACGGGTAACAACCAAAATCTTTATTAGATCTTTACATAATATTACACTGTTTTCATTAACAGCTTTGTTTCAGTTAATACTTTTAATACTGAACATGAAGAACATGTAAAATGTGTCAACAAATTTAAAACTTCAAAGAACTGAATTAAAATTTAATCCGCATCGGAATCCATGTTCTAGGAGATCTAGCTGTGCAGTAAAATTGGGATATATGTACATCTTACAAATTTGTCTAAAATTCATCCCAAACCTCGTTTATTTTGATATTGCTGTAGTTGTATGTAATATATATTTGCCAAAATAGAAGTTTTCCAAAAAGCTTGTATTTTAAAAACTTGTTTATTGATACTTTATTTGCACATACATAAATGCATATGTACATAGTCAAGTGAATATAAATACCTTAGTAGAAATCACAATCTCCATATGAAAAAATTTCTGTTCTAGTAACGCAACTACAAATCCAAATGATATGTAATCTGAAAAAGGAAAGTATTCATAACCTCATTTTAGGTATGCCTTTTGAGTACATACATATAAGGATGTCGGTGCCTTTAGTTGAGCGAAATAATTGCTTTATGTTTTTAATGATTTGGAAATATTAGATTTTGTAATGAATGTATGTAAAGTAACTTCCAAATCGTTAGTTTGTTCGTCAGTTATTTCGTTTGTCACACTAAAAATAATCAATTTCCATAATTGCAATTACTGAATTATTAGTAAACCGTTGTTTTTTTTTTCTCTTTCTTATATTTATATCTTTGCTGCTCAACTATATATGGCATAACGGTGAATTGTCAAATTAACAGTTGTTCATGATAGACAATTGTGCAGACGATTGGCGGATCGCAATGACATGGCAACGAATTAGTCAGATAAGTTTAGAACTTTTTATATGTGCAATTCATCCAATTCCTGGCGAATATTATTTCCAATGGACCACAAAATTGGCAAATAAAAATAAAACTATGGGCACCGAAACGGTACCTTATGATGTGGCGTTATCATTGCCTATGTTCCTTCGACTATATTTAATATGTCGGGTTATGCTTCTTCATTCGAAATTATTTACGGACGCATCGTCGCGTAGCATAGGAGCTCTCAACAGAATTAACTTTAATACGAGGTAAGAATGATACAAAATTTTTAATTATTTCATACATTTTCTTAATATTGTTATTGCCCACGGAGTGGTTTGTCAAATTCTGTTTGAAGGATCACCAAAGATCACCGATCTTAAGCATTCACTCCTTCGTATATGAGCTCATATATATGAGTTCCCTGCGGGTTCTGACTGTTCCAAAGTCCAATGTTTCGAGTCCAAGAACAATCTGTCATATGACTAGGAATTTTTCGGCTTTAATCAAATTACGGGCAAACAAAAAGGAAGGGTTTTGTGTCACTATAATTTTGATCAATTTGATTTCAGACCTTGAACTAAATCTAACTACAAGGGTTTAAACAACTAAAAACACGAGTAATCATTAAATATGCATACTAAAATTAAATATTTACATATACACAACCATATCTGTACAACCATGGAAAAATTGCTGTACCATGGAATAAAAGTAAAGGTTTTAAAATAAAAGTTGCTGGGGAAGTAATATTCCATAAATACTCTATAGAGTAATGACATGTGAGTAGTTCTGAAAGTAATCAGCTATTGTCTCTTCATTGCCTATTCCAGGAAATCGTCAATTATGGCTAATTTAGAGTACTCTCTGAACCAGGTGGAGTAGGGAAAAGAAAATTTATGAATATACATAAGTGCATACATGCGATCTTATTTTTTGAAAGTTTTTATTTAATAATAAAATTGCGTTGAAAAAAAATTATCTTGTGTTCAATTACAGATTTGTTTTAAAGACTTTAATGACAATATGTCCTGGAACGGTGCTACTCGTTTTCATGGTATCCTTATGGATTATAGCTTCGTGGACTTTGCGACAGTGTGAAAGGTAACCCATTTCAACTACTTTAAGATACGCATTATTGTGCATATTTTCAGTTTTGAGTTTATTTGCTTTTTTAATAACTTTGTACTTTGCATACACATTAATACACACACTTACACTGTAAGGCCATTTATGGTTTTGGTTGAGTTTTGTACAGGCATAAATATACACCTTCCACGTGTGAATTCACTTCATTGAATTCATGTTATATACAACCAGGTCATAAATTGGTCTAATATATTTTGTGTATATGTATATGTACGTAGTTATAAATTCATTTGTTAGTTTCACTTTCTATCCAATAAAACTATTACTAGCACATACGTTCAACATACGTATGTATGTATCTAAAATTAATGGTAGCTGCGATGGATAGAATTAATCGAACATATTTACATAAAATACCTATTGACCATAAATCGTATTACATTAAATAAATAAAAGCATATAGGTATGTGAATGTGTGATAAGTTAGTTGCCACGCACGAAATCCTGCTGGATTTCATAAGAGTTTTTTTTATGAAATTAATTCGAAGAATTAACAATTCTTGCTAAGCGACAACCGCTACTTCTTGTATAATTTTAGAACTTAAAAATAATTGAATAACAGACAATCTTACTAGTTATGGACTATAAATTACAAAGATCTTTTCACGAAGTCTGTCCAATTTCAAACTAGCTTCATGACACATATGCATATTCACCTGTAAGGCAGGAATAGAGCATTAATTTCACAAAGAGTTCCATTTTTCTATTTCTTGTATCTACTAATTGCTTTATTCCTTTTGTAAATATACAAATATTTTTTCAGAAAAATCCTCCAAACAAGATAGTAATTCTCAACATTAGCGTGAAATGTGTGTAGAGTAAATTAATTGTTAGTTTTAGAATTGACTAGAAGCTATTAGTCAATTTTAGCGATTCTAGAAACTATTTACTTATTGAAGAAACTAACATTTAAACATATAGAAAAGTGGTCTCCCGGTTTGGGATTATTGTCGAATTTTGGGGTTGTAATAAGCATTGATTTTACGAGGTTTGACTGAGATAGCTTGCTAAGCTATGAATAAATGGAGATAGATATTACACCTAAACCACTCAAAAAATAAAAAAGCACATTAATCAAAACAAAAATAGTAAGCTAACGGACCGAATCTCTTAAAATTTTGCATTTTTTAAATTATCGAAACGCCTCGTAATTAAGTAAATATTTATTTTAAAAGGTCCAAAAGGGGAATATTTAAACTCGCACAATTCGATGCCCTCTTCGAGGTGATTACCACATATGCACTGAGTTCTGGAACTTTTAGAATTTTTTTCTTAAGATTTTTGGGTTCTTGATTTTACAATATGAAGCCACCGAAAATATTACCCGTAAAGTGTATAAGTACTTTATATGTAAATAATTGTATAAAAATATTTTAACCGTTCTCCTTATTCTACATAGAAATAAATGCCTACATAAATATTGGATATAGTATTCTTTCGACTTGTATACTTATCCAAAAGTTGTATTTAAACGTTGTTAAACAAATGATTCAAAAAGGAAAAGAAATATTTTTTATGCAGGCTTTTAGTTAGTCGTTAGCCTTTGAAATTGTATCTCATACAATTTAATAAATGTACATATACATACATATATTCATACACAAATAAAGAAAAATGTTATAATTTTGATCTTAGGGCTGTTAGCTATACATACATAGTATTTATAAAAACTTTTTAAGCGAATATACACAATTTTCGCACTCCACACCGGCATTTAAATATTATTTCGATATAGCAGCATATTTACAAATAAATACCTATGTAAATTTAATATATGAATGTATGTACGTTTTAAAAGTATTTGTGACCGTAATCTGCTTTGCTTGTGTTTACGATGTTCTCATTGAATCTACACTATCGACTAATCGTACGAGTATGCTAATAACTGCATTTGATTTGTGTTAATAATATTAAACAGTTATATGATTACATAATGAACATATTATATACAATATAATATTATTTAAGGGTGTGCATATGTAAGTGCACATATGTATATACTATGTCCTCCGATTTTTATAAAAGGAAAACAAACTAAGGTTTATGTGAAGGTTACATTTCTGGAATCAAAAGTAGGTATGTATTAGTTATATCTTAATTGCAGCGAATGAATTCGTAAAACTTTAACTAATGAACTAAAAACATTCGCTCAGTTGTTAACATTGCTACTCCAGCCTTATGAATAAATCATCTATTTATATATACATGTAAAGAGTCAACAGCGAAGTCAAAGAACTTCAATTTAATACATTCCATTTATAATCCGAAAAATGTCCTAGTCCGCTTTAACGAAACATAATGCCCAAAGTTGTTATAGTTCAATTTACCTAACTATTGTACAGCACTGCTAGAATAGATACATTGAATAGTCTTTAGCCGACGCAGGGCGTGACAAGTCGCAATAGCGTGATCAATGTCATTCATTAAGCATGCACCCTTAGTGCGAAACAAGTATGTAAGAAAGTTGTTAGAATTTGCAATAACGTGGTATATTTAACATATCGTATTAACATAAAAATTTAATTTTTAGAACTGCTATTTTGAGTCCGTGTTTCTTTGTGGTCACCTCTCTCCCTAGTATTTTCAAAAGTTAATTCGAATGACCTACAAATAAATGTAGTATACGACGCATGCTCATTCAAATCGAGATTGTTTTTCGGATCAAGTCATTTTTCTAGCTTTTCAAATTCAAATAAAAGTTTGAAGTAATTAACGTTTTTTGTTTTTCAAAACTTTAAATTAATTTTTAGAAATTAAAAAAAGGGTAGGTTAGAGGGTGGGTATTGTTATTGACTCAAAGGCTCTTTTAATCATGTAGAACCCTTTATTTTATAAGATAATATCCAGGTGGTCATCACAGACAATAACTGCTACCTCAAGCATCTATATATCTTATATTTATTATATCTTATCGTTATATCTATATATTAATAAATATATATATATATATTTTGGTACCAATGGCATAAAGTTTTGTTGTGAAATCCTGCTCTATGCTGTGGCTGTATTTTGCACATTTTATGAATATTCTTGCAAGTTATCCTCATTGATAACTGATAGCCGTGAATGCAATTCAATATTAAACAACACGCTGGATTTCGTGGGGTCGAGATATTTGGAATTCCCTTCTTATTATTATTTTTCAGTAGATATATTTGGTAAAAATGTAATATCGCTTATATCTGAAAACATGAATACTAGTAGATTTATCAAATTGACCCGACATTTCATATAGTTTCCGGCCAAGCATGGCCATCACAACATTCATTGTTTGATTCACTAAGTAAGTAACCGTAGTCAAGATGACTTCTACTAGCTCTGATAGCGTTGTATAAGTGAAATGAAAAAAAACTTTAACACTGCGAAATACGTTGCAATAAATAGTAAAATCATTTTATTTATTACAAAGCATACCCTATCTACTCATATTATTTATAAGCATCGTTAAAAATTACATCAAAACAGGTATCGCTGCCTTCTACATTATATATATAGAAATGAATGTACACATACATACATACTTTAATTTCAAATATGCTGTTAATTTTTTTGTTGATTAAGTTTATAATTCTATAATTAATACCATTTGCATTGAAAAATCACTCATTAAAACAAAATTAACTAATTACGAGTGTAAGTAAAGTTTGTGTAAATTTGAAAAATTTCCTTTTTAGCAAAAAAATAAAAATAAAGTTTATAAAACTTTCTTATATTAGCTACGTTTAACCTAAAGCAGCAGATTTTATAGTTGTTTCCAAAACATTTGATATGAATAACACATGTAATGTAATGTTAATGCTTTTATTTAACCAACACAGTTTTCATGAAAACACCCAATAGGTAGGTATGTACATATCTGTGTAAGCCTATATTTCTATAATTTCTATTAAATTTGTTTATAATGTTTAAAATATTTTGAACACATGAAGAGTGGAGGGAAGTAGCGATCCATTCTAACAAATGCTAATTATTCTCCATTCATTTCGGTGCTTTCGTCTCTGAGTAAACAACCAACCAACCAACTTATTAGTAAACATAAGTTACATGCACAGAATATGGTATTAAACTGAATGAAATATTTTCGCGTATATATTCAATATCTTCTTACAGCATCCGCTAACTGAAAATTATTTACTCAACCTACTCATAATGCCACCATCTAACCGGATATTGTTATTTTTATAAACAATTAACATTTCAATCGCAACACTACTATTGCACTTGAAAACTTTTTAAACGCATGTTTTATTATTCTTCTTTGGCTAGTCTATTTATTCTTTTTTGTAAACTGGACTTAATTATTTTTAACATTCTCTGGTTACATACCTAAAAATAATTGATATTAGAATAAAATTATTATATAAAGGAAGAATGCTCCCAGTGCTCGGATTGATCTGTGGTTCGTAATCGTTTGTACCATATTCAATTCTAAAGCCGTTAGAAAAGCATACTTTTAATTTATATAAGTACACAAGACTGGTGATATATTCTAACAGGCGGTCTGGAAGTTAGAAAAAGGTCTCTTGGATGAGACAAATAAGTTGCAGTTGGTCTTTCGAAAATAGTATTAAAAATTCATTCTTACAACAGAGAACAGTGAATAATATAAAATAGGGTAAATTAATTAGAATAAAAGAGCTACTTTATCAGTACGAGAATTAAATATAATGTCTAAAAAAACTGGAAGGAAACAAGCCAACACATTTGATATGTATACTCTGAAAACGGCAATCCTGGTATACCTGGTAACCGTTTTATTTTAGTGTAAGTACCATTCGATTGGAAATTAACCAAACCTTTCAAAATCATTGTGTTCATCATAACATTGTGGATTTATTTGGTATAAATTGCAAATAAAATTATAAAACATTTTTTTTTATTTTGATACAAAATCTTAGGTTAATGCATATACTTATAAAGCAAATTTGATAAGTTTTTAACTTTTTCCGATGTAAATATCATGTAATTTAATTTTATGCTGCGCTGAATTTTTAGAACTGTGTCGTTAAAATATAATTGCTTAGTTTCCGTTTAGTATGTCTTTTTCGATTTCTTAATGTATTCGTATGTATGTTTTTGAATTACTAAAATTATGCATGATCATTGTTGCAAACACAAGATTAAATATATTTAGCAAACATTAAAATTCATACACATTTACATTGCGCGATGAAACACGCATTTCCGTAGATGGAGAGCCAGTTATTTGGAATAAAGTAGTTAAATACAATACATAAACATCTTATAAATGAAAAATAAAGACAAATATTAACAAAAATACGATATTTTCGTTTGATTATAAAAATATGGTACGTACATACATGCGTACGTTTAAGATCACATACTTAGTTTTATTCATTGCAACACCAAGCCAATCATGTCAAAAAATGTGTATCCGTACAATAAAATTAAAGTATTTAGTTAATGATATAGATTATGTCTACACATACATTTAGAATTCTAATAAAACATACACACAGGCCGAGATACATTATAATTTTAATATACATACAAATTATAATGTATTGAATGATTTAACGTATATATTCACTTGCAATATGTAAATGTATACATCCTTGTAAGCCTATTTATATAAATAATGTGGACGTTTGTACAAGTACATATGTATATGCGCATTTTATTTTCAAATTTAATTTGAGCTGATTTAAAATTGACAATTTTCAAATCACATAATTGCTTTTAATTGCATATTTGATTAGAATTTTTTGTTGTACTTAATTTGTGGAAGCATTAGTTCATAATTCCTGCAAAAAGTTTAAAAAAAAAAATATTTTCATTAACAAAAACGAAATATCTTCACATTTTCACAAACCTGTTTATTTGTTTGTACCACTTTTCACCTACCAACCAATATCACCACTACTTTACTACTACTGCTACCGCTAATACTATGCAACGAATCTACTGTGCGTTTGTATCACGAAAGATTCCACGACGAGGAGCACGCAAATTTGCTAAACTCTATGTGGCTAACAGCCATCACGTTCCTATGCGTGGGATATGGTGATATTGTACCCAACACCTATTGTGGACGCGGTATAACGCTTACATGTGGCATGGTGGTAAGTATTTTTGCAAACGTTACAAATCCGAAAAAGGAAAAATATCGCGCAATTTGAACCGGAAACCCAACAGAGATAATTTTTTTATAACCATAACAGAACCATCTTTGAACAATAAAACGATAAATCTCAACCTGAACGTCGAGTATGCATGTAAACAGTTCTTAATTGACATTATTAAAATGTAAATAGTATCTATGTATGTTAATTTGTAATGCAGTATAAGCAGAAGTCGAGGTAACTGGCAACGAGGCAGTTGGTTGGTTGTTTAACGTCTATAAGTACAAACATAGTATATGCATATGTACATATGTGAGTATGAGCATTATAAATGTGTGCATTAGTGTATGTGTTTACAAATAACTGTATTTTAAGATCTTTTTATATTTCCTATGTAATTTTCTCTGAACTCAACATATGTATGTTGACATACTTGTATCATAAGTATTTATATAACAATATTTATCATGGCATGGAAATGCTGAAAATTATTAAGCATTATGAGGGTTGTCGTTTAAGAATAAAATTTCATATTTGCATCTTCCGTTCGGATACTTATTCAAATTCTTACTCGCAAAGGAATACTATCAGTTTACCTGAAATAATCGTAAGCTATTCAAAGCTTGTCCACCTTACATTTTGGTGATCATATCAAAATATAGGTAATCTTCTGTATTTTTTTTTTTCTTCGAATAACGAAATATATTTTAGCAAAATATATTTACAAAATTATTTTGACACATTTTCCAAATATAAAGATTAAAACAAAAAGTTTAGAATTCAGAGTTAGAATTATTTCAGTTTTGGATAATTTAATGAAATCAATAAAAAAATACGGCTATATACTATGTAATTTTATTGCTTTTCTTACTCTCTCTCTTATGGTATTCCTTCTTCGTTATTTTCCCCAAGTGTTCAATCATACTTCATATTGTCAAATTATCATATTCAATTATTATGTCAAATTATGTTTTATAACATTTGACAAAATTATACCGTTTGTTCTGTGATGATATTTAATTATAACAAAACATTAGGTTTGTTTGCCGCAAGCAACTTTCAAACCTTTATTGCATTATTTGATGGCAGAGTGTATGGTAAAGTATTAATCTTCAGTAACCTTTTTAACGTAATTAAATCTTCAAAATGTTAACAATAAATTATGTAACTTTGAAGCATAAAATACCAAAAAAAACCTTATTTTTGAATATTAATAAACGAACCCAAACGACAGCCCCCACTTATTACAGATGGCATAATTTTTATATTTCATGCATATTTACTGAAAACTTTATATACCATATGCGTACAAAAATATTTCAACTACATTTGGCATATATCCAAGTATATTAATATGTAAGTAAAGTAGTAAAATTATAAAAAATTTGGACCATATACTAAAAGTCTTTAGTCAATTTATAGTTAGTTTTATTTAAAATACGGTCTAAATTAAATTCTCTGTGATCCTCTGATCACATTTTTTTTTTTCATTTAGTTAAAATTTTGTGAATCTTAGTCTGGCATATGCAATCTAATAATACATCGTGCCACTTCTCTTAGGATATGTGTTAAAATATTTTATTCTATACTCTAGATTCAATGAAATGTACAGGTGATCAATTTAATAGTCTCCTTGTTGCGAACGTACATGTGCATGTATTATGTATGCATATAACAATTTGTTTTATACAAAAAATGCTGATATTAATCGAGTCTTTCAAAAGGCGATCGCGTTTAATGATTTAGACCATTAATTACTTACAGACGCTTCAAACGGGTTCTTAATTTAATCAGTTAGTAAATTAACTGTACGTATACCAATTGACGAAATTAGGGGCAGTTTGAGGCGCTTGTAAAAACATTTAATTTGAAATGAGTTAATATTCAACGTATCTGCAATATTTCATTACAAATTTATATTATTGAATAAAGCACTACATTTACTTGTTTTTCAACAAATAAGAAAGCAAAAATTATGATATGCACTTAGGTAATCCAATAAGATATGTATGTACATACATTCGTGAAAACCCTTCGATGAATACATGTGTGCATATAATGTGTTTAATGTGGATATGTGCAAATATATACGTTGTGTATTTGTAACCTTTTAACACCATTTTATTAACGCATACTCGTACGAAAGCAGTTTGCCTCACATTAAACATCAACTTAAAAAGTTATTGTATTTTTTCATATTTGCTTGAACATTTTGCACTGTTGCATACAGAAACAACCCTTTTTATGTGTGTGTGTATCTACAACCCGTACAGGTTTCATGACGAAGAACATGCAAATCTTTTGAATGCAATGTGGCTGATAGCAATAACATTTTTAAGTGTTGGTTTCGGTGATATTGTACCAAATACGTACTGTGGACGTGGTATTGCCGTCAGTACAGGAATAATGGTGAGTGCTGCAGCCTTGCGACACGTACATGTCTGTACATACATAAGCAAAACATATGTACTATAAGTATATATGTATATTTGTATAATTTACAAGAATTAGCAATCAATCGAAATATTTATGTCGACATATTAAGTAGTAGTAAGTTCATATTAGCTGTCTTTGATTGACCGTTTCTTTACTCACCTTTTTTGTCAAAAAAATTTCATATAAAAGCAACATAATATAAGAAAAAAACATATAAAAGAAATAAATTATAATTTTTTATAAAAAGCGTAAGGTTCGACTGTTTTTGTCGCGTAAAGAAGAATTTCTGCATCAAAGGAAGAAGCGCAACACAATCGCGCATGCGCCAGATGGAATGTTAACACAGTGTTGTAACACAAGTTCTGAGAATTTGTTCGAACAACTGGCATGGTTTGTTCGATTCACTACTCTTGAACGTTTGGCAAATCGAAGACAGCTATTGCAATGCAATCCAATTTGGAAGAATTTGAAATCAAAAAGCGAACATTAAATACTTTTGTAATTAACGACATTACTTGATATACGATTCCATTTTCAGTTGAATCTTGAATTAATGCTCTTATAATATTAAAAGAAATTATCTACACCTTTTAAAGTGTATTGAAACCTTCGCTAAAATTACGTACAAATTATTACTTGTTAAAGTATTACGATTTGAATTAAATAAACTCTTTATACTATATGGAATCCATAAAAGGTATTATTTTAAACTGTATTAAATTGTATTGTGTTGCTTTTCGCATTACTATATTGCGCGATTAATTAAATGAACATTTTTAGTGACTAATTTCTATAAGGTGTTTAAATTTGTGGTCGATATCCATATCCACATATGATAATTACTAACAGACATTATAGTAGCAAAGCTACCAAACAATCAAAGTTATTCTCCAACTATTTTCATCATGGTTTCTGAATAGTATTTTTCCAATCGATTATTATCTGTGCTCTCTCCAATTGTCTACATATGAACAAATCATTATAATATAATACAATACCTCAAATGTAGAAAGAGGATGTAGAGAGAGAGATGCTGTATATCATATATTAGAGATTGTATCGGTGACTGAAGAGTTGAACTTGTCCAATCTAAATGTTCATATCATTTTCTGGTAGATTAATGGAAGAGAAAAATTTTATGAACAATAATTACAACATTATTATTTATTCCCACAAATAATTTATTAAACAATTATAACTTATTATAGCGTTATACATGAAATTAGATATAAATAAATTTTCTTTTGTTTAAGAAGAGTATTAATTCCTTCTCGAGAGTTTTACTCTAGTCATGGGCTTAAAAGCACATATTTAGCGTTGATTATGCTCTTAGCGAAATACATTAACAAGTTACATTTACTCTTAACATACAAATAATTAATAATTAATTTATTGACTAATTTTACAATTAAAACTAATTATCTCCCACACTCTCTAATAAACATAAAAATGTCATGCTAATCAGTTCACTCCGGATAACACTAAATTATTTGAAATTTTAAAAGTTATAAAAATATCAAGGATACAGTTAGCAGATTTCGTTCATTTTACCAGTAGATTCAAAATTACTGAATGTAACTGAATAATAACCGAATAATTTTTACTCACGCAATTCGCAAGAGTCAAAAGTTTATGGCATCTTATTAAATACATAAGCCATATATCCACTTAGTTTCATTGCTAATTTTTGCTTCATGTCTGAGACATTTATATTAAAATCAATCTAACTAACAAATCACTGCATTCATCACATTAGTGCCACAATTTATACTACCGAATGACGTAATAAGAATCGTAATATCCTCCCTTAATTTTGTTGAGACATCTTATGATATATGCGATACAAACTCAATGAAAGGGACGAAATTTGATAAATTGGGTATGCAGGGAAAAATCAACCACTGGCGTATATCATTATATTAGGGATAGGGGGTTTAGACTGATTTCACTCATATTGCGTGTTAAACGACAGTTTGTTTAAGAAAACACACAATTTCAGTAAAAAATAGCACACATATTGACCTATATAAACGGTTTAAAGTCAGCTGCAAAGTCGGAATCACTATATTGTTTATATTACCAAACCAAATAAGGCTAAGAACTACCAAAAGTCTAAGCAGGGAACATTTACTTTTGGTATTAAACTAAAATATGCTCGAAAACATATTTCCACTAATTTTAACAAAAGTTTTTGGAATTTGACTGATATATTCGTAGTAAAATGCACTATAATTACGAAAACCATTATTTGTTGTATACGGGAGCTGATTTAATTCGAAGATCGATTTCTCCATCTTCGCCACTAAACTATTGAATAGTATATCCAAGATTATACGTTCACTTTATTTTGCTATGATATCTTATATATTACCCGATATATGTGGTATTTATATATTTATATATATAAATGGGAGTTTGAAAATCTTATATTAGACATAAGGGGGATAGGAGAAGTATTTACCCGATTTTACCCATTTGTAACACACGTGCACATCCTTTTCAGGAAAAGATTCCTTCTGAATTTTAATAATATATCTTAGAGATTGAGCGATATTTTTGGTAAAAAGTCAGTAATAGGCATTGAGGATCGCATATTTGGTATGTGGAGTTTTGAAAACTTGTAGTCTGATTTCAACCAGACTACATCTAACTTTTCATTTTTGAAAGTGAGATGACACAACCTAAAGGCACTACTTGCTCAAAATTTTAGTCCGATACCTTCATTGGTGCTTGATTTATAGACTGAAAAGAGAAAAAATCAGATGGATTTCAATATTATGTTATATGGGTTTATATGAGTTACATGTAACATAAGGATGCATATATAATTCCATGTACCAAATTTGGTTGAAATTGGCATAGTAGTTGCAGAGATATGATATTTCGCATAAAATTGGGCTGCACCACACCCGTTGTTCAAATTTCACACGGATTCCTATGCAGCCATTTCGTATTGCCTTTGCTTTAAAAATAAAGCTGACGTTTTTCTTTAGCGAATTATCGCACTTTTAGTAAATTTCAACATAACCAGACATAAACAGACGTATTTATAATCTAATTCACCCATTTTCACATTCTATGAGGAAGTGCTAAAAATATTTATCCTCAGCAAGTTTGGTTGATATGGCTTTAATGATTTGTGATATATGTGCATTAAACTTATTTGGAAGCGGGGTCACACCCACTTTTCAAAAAGTTTTTGAACAGAGATGTCCATCCCTACTTTGATTGTCCTGTACCAAATTAAAATGTTTATCTTATTTTACATACATACAGTCACCCGGAATTCAACTCGTCCTGTTATCCTGATCATTTTGATTATATATATCAATCTCGATCGGTTTTAGGTGTTACGAACAACCGTTTGGTGAATAAAATTATTATATTCTGTTGCAACATGTAGCGAGAGTATAGTATATAATTAGATAATGTTTTTATAATAATTAGATCAAATCTTTGATTTTAATTTAAAAAGTGTATACCATAAACGTAGATACTTCAAATTGTTTTGCTTAGTTTTTCTTCAAAAATTTTAACTCCTAAATATTCATATGTATCTACTTATATGTATTATTTACTCTTAAACCAAAATTTACGAAGAAGTATAATTCGATTTAAAATGAAAAAATATATATAACAACCTTACTGTTTATTTATTATTATCTACTTATATATATTAATGTCTTAAACTAATGTTTTTTTTTTCAATAAAAAGCGATGGATTTAGAACTGAGTTCCCTGATATAGTATTTTTACCAGCAAAATGATGATGAAAAACGTGTTCGGTCATCTCAGAACACGTTTTTCATAAACGATAAAGTTCAGTATCATGTCATCCTTGGCTTGGCGTGCTATCGTGATATCAGTTTATTTTTGATATTTTGTTCTTTGGTTTATTTGCATCATACCAGTGATAAGTGCCTATTATAAATTCATTTCATTAAAATCATATCCATAATATGATATATTATATCAACAAAATTGTAATATGAATATATACTAGCAAAAGTGATTATGTACTTTATCAGAATTATCGACGTAAAATAAGCAGAGAAATTAGCAATAATATTTAGCAACTTCTGATGAGTAAAAACTTTTTACGGCTAAAATTTATTGGTAGTGATTGAAAAAATTATTTACACATAGAAAAATATCCATTTTAAGAAGTATGTATTTAGGAAACTTTGGGTTGAGATTTAGAAAATGTAACGAAAATAACAGCTACTTATGTGTCAACGCACTAGATAGATAGCAAATATACATATGTGACAACGTGTATAAATTAAAAATACTTACATATTTAGTAATAACTCATACCTTATTACAGGGTGCCGGTTGCACGGCTTTGCTTGTCGCAGTCGTTTCGAGGAAGTTGGAGCTCACCCGGGCTGAAAAACATGTTCATAACTTCATGATGGATACACAACTAACGAAAAGGGTATTCAAGTTTTAGTTATATCCAAAAATTCAACACAAATCGTATTTTTATCTATTCAATCAATTCTTTTTAACCTTTCACTTTTATAGATTTATGCAAGTAATTCATGAAAAAAGTTTAATTAATAATCTTCTACATAAGATAATATTATTTTTAACAGTTTTTTATACATTAATTAATTATAATTAAGTGAATATTATATTTTGTCATACTTATTTATTAAAGCCAATATACTAGTAATTTTATATATAATATTCATTTAGGTACTTCATTGACAATCAGAATTTCTCCACAGCAAACTGCATATGTGTCGACTTTACGAGTCAATTCTACATTCTAGGTATACAGATTCTCGACTTAAATATACATACATTTTCGCCGTAAGCATATTTCCATTCACCCACTATTAGTTACCACCAATGTAGCCTTTAAGGATATTCCCCGCTTTTGAAATAATTAAAAATTTCCTCTTAATAATTTGATCGTAACTCAGTTATTATTGGGTTGTTCGGAAAGTCATTTCGTTTTTTTTGGGGAACATGAAAGACAGTTTTCGTATAATGAATAAATATTTTATTAAATTATATATTGGCCATTCTGGTCCAACACCTTTTGCCATCTTTCTGGCAGTAACATAATTCCCCTCTCATAAAAGTTTTGGTCCTTGCTGGCAAAAAACTCGTCCAGGTGGTTTTTGACATCTTCATTTGAGGTAAAGGTTTTGCCATCCAAAAAATTTTGCAGGGACCGGAACAAATAGTAGTCGGAAGGCGCCAGATCTGGAGAATATGGTGGATGTTGCAGTACGTCCCATTCAAGCTGTAAAAGTTTTTGGCGAGTGACCAAACTTGTGTGAGGTCTCGCATTATCCTGGTGGAACACTACACCCTTCCTGTTGATTAATTCGGGCCTCTTCTCTTTAAGTGAATCATTCAATTTGTCCAGCTGATGACAATAGACTTCTGAATTAATCGTTGTATTGTCCGGCAAAAGCTCAAAAAAAACGATTCCTTTGACATCCCACCAAACGGAGAGCATCACCTTTTTTTGGTGAATGTTGGCTTTTGACACGCTTTGAGCCGGTTCATCTTTTCTGCTCCATGACCTCTTGCGTTTAACATTGTTGTATACAACCCATTTTTCGTCCCCAGTAATAATCCGCTTCAAAAATGGATCATTTTCTAGACGTTTGAGGAGCGAATCACACGCGTCAACACGACGACACAAATTTCGCTCGGTAAGGATATGGGGCACCCACACATCGAGCTTCGAGGTTAAGTCCATGCCTTTCAAATGGCCATAAACAGTTGAATTCGACAAATTTAACCTCTCAAAGATCTCTCGGGGGGTGATTCGCCGATTTGCATCAACTAATGCCTTTATCGCATCTTTGTCAGCTTCGACCGGCCTTCCAGACCGTGGTGCATCTTCGACATCAAAATTGCCGGATCGAAATTTTGCAAACCAGTTCTGGCACTGGCGTACTGTTAACACGCCTTCTCCATACACATCCGTCAATTTTTTTCTCGCTTGGACAGCATTTTTACCTTTTCTGAAGTTAAAAAGTAAAATATGACGAAAATGCTGCTTATTGCTCTCCATATTTAAAAAGGCACCAACCAAAAACTACTGGGTAGAATTAATAGAACTTTTTCACACACAAGCCTTGCAATATCAGCTCTCATGACATATAATGGTTATGGGGCTTAAGTGTGAAGTTAGTTTCGAAAAAACGTAATTAAGTCCTCTGGCGGGAAAAAACGAAATGACTTTCCGAACAACCCAATATAATATAACTTAAACGCATTTTAATTTTAAGTAATTTTCCATACCGTACATAGTAGCTGGAGATTAAGGTGTTTGTTTTAAAATTTATTTGTGGATTTACACGCGCTGAATTCCATACCACATCCTCTGAAAATTTATCTGAAACTACATTTAATACTTCTACACATAATGACTTATACAAAACACCAAAACCATTTTTAAACATACAAAGTAATGATTTGTAAATTAGTGTACTTCTTTCTGAACTTAAAACGTAAAGAAGTGACAAGTTATAAGAGCATTATTCCCATACCAGAATTTGTCTATAGTGGGTAAAATTTATTGCTATTAAACTCTCAAGATTAATCTAACGACAGTGTTCTGGTAGCGCGGGTATCATAGTATCAGGTAATATTTTAATTAAACTATGTTTCATAGAATTAGCTCAACATCATTATTTGAATAATCATTGATATGAAAAAATAAAGAGAAGTTATGTAACTAGAACGAAGTATATGACAAGACTATTTCTTTCCAAACTCTTTATTGTTGTTTTCTAAGTTTCGAATTTAAATTAACAAAAACGTACTTTTATATGCAGTATATTATATTAAGTGACAAGTAGATTGATTTTACTCTCTCTCTCTCTCTCGATATATATATATATATATACAAATATATGTGTATTTATTTTTCATAGATAGGCGTATATACTAAATAAAACGCACACTATTTTAACATATTTACATTCAAATTATTCATCTACAATTTATTCCATTTCTTCCTTGCGTCATAATTTTAGCTGAAAAATGCAGCGGCAAATGTTCTTCGTGAAACTTGGCTCATTTACAAACATACAAGACTAGTAAAACGGGTTAATCCCGGACGTGTAAGAACCCACCAAAGAAAGTTCCTTCTAGCTATATACGCGTGAGTATTCTAGAAACCTGTCTCACAATTTTTATGTGCAATGTGCTCTGTGAAAGTCGCAATAGTTATTCAAATTAAAACATTGTACAAACAAGATTCCTCAAATTCTTCAGTGTCATTTGACCACATCATTTGGCCAAACTTTATGTTAATATAATATTAATAATTTTACTTTGCAAGTTTTTTGTCCCACCCAATAATCACCTCAAGCGATCCTCCACTAAAATTTCAAACTAATAATGTTTGCTTACAAGCATGTTAATTATAACATTTGGGCTATAGCCCTTTTTTATTTCCATACTAATTTAAAGATAATATGTTTTTCCATATTCATTCACGATTCTCGCAATAAAATATGCATGTGTGTAAATTCCATTTTTGGCACCCTTATAATCATTCAGTGGCAATATCCACATTTGCATACGTGGACCGGACATTTGCATATCTACCGTATGTTCAGGAATTTCTAGTGTTTATAAATCATATGAAAGGTTTTCAATTATATATTTATATAAATATCGGATCTTTAATTGAAAAATTTTATCTAAACTCGTTTTACTAGCCTGTAAATAGGTTGTAAAGCCCTGTTTACATATAAAAACTACACAAGCCATAAGACATATGTGGATCAGCTGTTAAACTGTAATTATAACAGTAACATTAACAAGTCAAAACACAATAACAAGTCGTTAATTTTCTAGAATTTCGTATCTCAAACCAATATGATCACTTTGGCTTCACACATTTGCATACCCATAGTTTTAGTAAGTGTAAGTGCAATTGTCTCTCTGCTTTCTCCTTAACATTGTGTAAGCTTGTCGGTGTTGTTGGTGGACTTACACTAAAATGTAAACTCCAATTTTCACTTTGAATATTAATATCCATGATTTCGTTAGTGTTAAGATTGCAGAAGTCTCTACTTCTTCTTCTTTACCTCTCACACGCATTTTAATATTAATATATGTTATGCATAACAGTGGTTCTTCCAGAAACTACAAAAAATATCCCCAGGTTTTGTGGTCAATATTAGATTGAGATACGATTTTCTGCAATCTTAACGACGAAATTTATTTCTACTGCTTCGTATTTTTCAACAAATTTGCCCCAAAAACTAGAACAAGCATGTTTACATGCAAATACATATATAGATATATATGGTCCATATAGATGTATGGGTCCATACATATATCTTGATTAAAAAGTTGTTTTAAGCTGAATACTGCCATCGAAACAAGGAACTGTAAGTGACGTATTTTAAGGTGATTGAATACTTTTTATCACTTATAAAGAATTTACTGTTGTAGTTGAATTAACTCGTACCGTACCGTTGCAGCCCGGTGTTTTTTTTTAGATTAGATTAAAATTGAAGTATATTTAAACAAATTATTAGTCTGATCCCCTTAAAATTATAGTAAATCAAAGAAAAATAGTAATGAATTTTCTTAAAGAATTTTCTATCTATAGTTAAGCTATTCTCTTAAATACGTATAAGACATTTTAGTGTCTAAAATGTTATGGATTTAGTGTTTATGAAATAAAATTTAAGTTAAAAGAAGAAAGAATTTCCGTTTCCAATGCTATGATGGATATACTTAAGCGATGGATAATTATTCGATACAATATTTGAAGTGATACTTAGATTGAAGAAAAGAGAGAAGAAAAGAAGAAGAAACATTGTATTGTGAAACAACTTTGACAAATGTCGCCAAATGAGAAACGAAAAGAATATTTCGAGTTTTTAAGATATACACAATTTTACCGTATCTATATTTCAAATGTTAAACAAAAGTATTATTTCATATAAATATTATTACATAAAATATTTCAAATTATGTTTCCTTTTTATGAATATAAATGATATTTTTTATACATTAATATTATAAAACCGAAATTAAACGGGGCAGAAATTTCTTAATTTCGTGAAAATTATTTCACATCTCTAAATATCTTGACACATATTTTTATGACTTTATCTTGTCAGTTGCCAATTGGGTTCTAAAATTCATTCAGTTCCTCAACTTCAGGTAAAATCTGTATGTATACATACTAATATTTTCAGTTTCACAGAAATGTATGTTGTTGGTTAAGTGTTGAAATAAGCATAAGTCGCTTTGGTTGGGCAAAACATTATGCTGGTTGGAATTTGTGTGCTATACCCGTAGATCACAAGAAGAGTGATTCCTATATCGACTACCATGTGGGGGGTGTTCAGAATTTAAAATGGGTACCTTAGATATTTAGGATTTATTCTCCAACAGACAACAAATAACGGAGAGTCGTTCCAAAGGCAAACAGTTGAAGGATATTCTTCGAACTTTTGTAGACATTATTTACATGAAATAGTAATGAATAATAAAAATAAAATGTTGCCTTAAACATATTATCCACCCTTTCCAGGCAGTGAAATATAAAACGTAAAGAATTAGAAATGAACCTCTGGAATATTTAGAGTACTTATATTTTTTATAAAACCACTGAAAATAAATAAGCACACAATTCAATTATTGTATTATGTATCCATGTTCCAGAGCTTTATAGTGATGCATTGTCACTATTCATTTCAACTTTATAATATTTATATTGAAATGAAAAAAACAAACAAATAATAATAATTGTTTAACAAAGCAAAATTTGTTCGACACTAATTTTAGACTTATTCTGACTTATATTCTAAATTATAGCTTTAATATATATACACATATTCGTATATAACATAAGTAAGTAGACAATTGATGCGTCTAACAAAATTTTCAATTTTTCTGATGTCAAACAGGTTACGAAAGGTTAAAATGGATCAACGAAAGCTAATGGATAATGCAAATACAATAACAGATATGGCGAAGGTAAGTGTTTAAATATAAAACGCAACTATGCTTATACTAAATATGGCCCAATTTAACTAATATTTAGTTTAAATTTCTAATTAAAGTTTGACCAATTTACAATAACATATTCAGAAATTTTAAATATCAAATATTTACTCAACGGTTACATTTGCTTTGTTGCGAATAGATCTATAACCATCTTTGAGTGTAGTAAGGTTATATTTGTTGCCAAAAGAAAAAAAGTTCTGTTCACCTAACGGTTATTTGTAACACCTAAAACTATTTGAGATTTATATAGAGTTATATATAATATATAGAAACGATCAGAATGACGAGACGAGTTGAATTCCGGATGTACAAACGACAACTTCAGTAAAAATTGAGATATTTTTAATTTGAGATACTTTAATAAATTGAGATATCGTTAGTTGGAATATTAAAAAGAGCTATAAAGAAGCCAAAAGTTTAAGTACAAAAATGTAATTTGCTACAGAGCATCGAAGCAGAAAGGGACATCTGTGATTAAAACAAATTCTTTTTAATTAAAAAAAAGTGTGTCCCCGCCTCATAATAGGTTTAAAATACATATCTTACAAGCTACTAAAACACAAGCCCTTCTACATCCTCCTCATACAATGTGAAAATGGGTGAAACCAAATGATAACCATACACCTCCTATATAACGGTTATGTTGAAAACTATTAAGAGTACGATAACTCATTAAATAAATACGTCCGAATCATCAAATTTTAGAGTCCAGATGGTACGGAAGGGCTTCCAAGGAATCGATGTAAATATTGCACAATGGAAGTGGCACCGACCACCGTTAAGTGGAGTCCTATATCTCAAGAAAAAAGAGAGTTTTGCTCAAAAAAAGTCTTTCCAGCACCCTATTCGTACTCTGACCACATAAGTGAAGCCTGATAATAACCACACCCACCTCCCATACAAAGCTTTTGTTTAAAATTACTAAAAGTGTGTCAACTCGCTGAAGAAACACGTCAGACACATTAAATCTTACAGTAAATATAGTACGGAATAATATGCATATTCATCCGTGTAAAAATTGGACAATGGGTGTGGCGCCACCCACTTTTCGGTAAAATCCCATATTTTATTGGGCCATTTAGTGCCTAAACTTGATCAGAAAATACCTTTTCAAGCCCAAAGGAAAGCAGATCTGAGTGCCTATATCTGACTTTTTACCGAAAATATCGGTAAATCTGTGAGATATATTAATGAAATTCGTATAGCATCTTTCTCTGATAATAATATGCCCGTGTGTCAAAAATTAGAAAAGTTGGGTAAATGCTGCCTCTACACACCTAATACAAAATTTTTCGAACTTCTGGTTGACTTTATGCCGGATATATAGGCCAATCCGCCAAAAGGCCAATCCGCCAATAGGCCAATAGGCCTTATTGAAATTCAGAGAAAATCTTTTCTCAGTAACTAATATAATATATATGTAATAAAACATATATATATATATATACAATATAATATATGCATAATGCATATATAATACATATATAATATATATGTATATATATATTCAATTAGTATTTATTTATTAGTATTAGTATTAGTATCTAATATAATATATCAAATATGTGAACGTATAGTCTCAAATATACTATAGTTTGATGCAAAAAATTAGTGCAATCGATCCACGAATTACGCCCACCCTAATATACTAAATATAATGACTATGGTTATTCTAGCGGACTCTATGCGGAATATGTTTGTCAAATTTGGAGTTATCTTAATAAAATCGAATGGAAATATGTTCTCGCTTATATCTACATGATGTCTTAGAGAATGTCTAAAGAGAATATTTCGATCAGATTCACCACCTGTGAACCTGACAAATTGCGAGAGTATAAAATATTCGGTTACACCCGAATGTAGCCCTTCTTTAATTGCTTTTTTTTTGTAGACTACTGGAACTCCAAAACCCACCATCAATGAACAAAGCTTGAACAAAAATTCAGTGAGCATACTAACATATATATACACAAAATTGACATTGTCTGCCTGTCCGTCTACATACATCTTAAATGATTACTTAGGTCAAGAAACAAGGAACTATTTTTACAAATAGGAATGTTAAGGTTGTGAAAAATTGCTATAGAAAAATGGAATAAATGCAATAAATTCGTTATGTGGTTATAGTAATGCAGACCTGGTACCAGATTTCCTTGATTTCCTTTGATTATAATATATCTCACCAATGGTTCAAAATATCATTCGTGGGGTCACAAGTACATGAAGGTTAGGCAATGATATAGATCGAATGGGTGCATTCTAGGTACAAAATGACAATGCAGTTACACTAGGAATATGCATAAAGACATTACACATGTTAACCCGTAGATGCGACGCAGGGGCGTAAATTTTTTTATTCAATTAATGAGAATTATGGGAAGATATGGTTCAATCAGTCCAATATGCGCATGTATTTCTATAATTTCGTCATCTTCATTTCGTTCCACAAAGATTTACACGACTATTCCAAGCTGTTTTTGTCCGCAGTTTTGTCACCTTAGAAAAGTGTCCTCTTCGCTATACGAGTACTGTGCTGGCATCAGCTATTCTTTAAGGCAGACAAATGCTTCACTAACGATCCAATTTAGTTTCAAACCTAAATATGGTCAGCATGTTTAAACACTCGGTATCTCCTAACATATACTGAGAAAATAAAACCAGCCTAAAGCCACTTGGAAGGTCTCTTTGTAATAATCAACTAATGGTGTTGAACAATTCGTAATCGTTATTATCGCACTTAGTTTAATGCAAATCTTGGCAAGTATTTCTGATTATAGCAACAAAAAGTGATTATCGCATACTGGTTTGTTTTAATATGATTGTAAAAGTGACGTGGTGCGATCTTTCATCGTAATAATAAATAAATAAATAAATAAATAATAATAAATATATTAGATACATGAGGAAAAAGTCAACCAGAGATAGGAAATCATTATATTAGGATCATTATATTATACCAACTATGGTATAGACCGATTTCTTTCATATTAAGCGTTAAATCACATTGTGTTTAAGAAAACATATCCACTTAATTTCATTAAAATATCACACATACTGACCAACATAAACGGTATAACTTCAGATGGAAAGTCGGGAATTCTTATATCGGGCATTTTTTGGGATAGAGGAAGATCTGCACTGATCACAATAACTCCTTTTATTATTCAAGTATATTAGGCAACATGATTTCACCCAATTTCAAGGTAACTCATACAGCGACCGACATATTCGGCATAAAGTCTGCTAGAATAACGAAAATCATTATATGTAGTATATGGGAGCTGGAATAATTTCGTTCACCCACATTTTCGGCAGTAAACTATGGTATATCCGGTATTACACGTTCACTTAATTTTCCTAATATGTCTTAAACATTAACCGAAATATATTGTATAAAGTCTACCGGATGGTTGAAAATTCTTATGTTAGGTATGTGGAGACTAGGGGAATAAATTCACCCGATTTTTCCCATTTTTGACACCAGATCACATTAATTTCACGGAAAGATAATCCTCAAATTTCATTATGATATCTTACAGATTTACCCTTATATATGGTATAAGGCCTTCCGAAGGTTGAAGATCCGTATATTAGGTGCATGGGGCAAGGGGAAGTGCCCTCCCGATTTTCGCTATTTTTGATACCAGAGTACACTATTATCATGGAGAGAAAATACTCCAATTTCATTACAATATCTTACAGATTTACCGATATTTTGGGTAAAAGGTCAGATAGAGGCGGTGAGGTCCATATATTGGGTATTTGGTGGCTTTAAAATACCAGCTTTTGTTGAAATCGGTTAAAGCGTTCTTGAGATATGGGATTTCACCTAAAAGTGGGCGGTGCCACGCTCTTCACTAAAACTTTACACGCTTTCTGTAAAATTCAACGTTTCTGACGTGTTCCCTCAGTTAACACACTTTTAGTAGTTTTCAACATAACCTTTGTATGGGAGGTGGGAGGTGGGAGGTGGTTATTATCCGATTTCACTTATTTTCTCGGTGTATGAGGATATGCTAGAAACACTTACTCGGAGGAAGTGTGATTAATATAGCTGTAACAGTTTCTGACATATGTATATTAAATCTATTTGCGGGCGGGGTCATGCCCACGTTTACAAGGTTTTTTGCCCATAGAAGCCCCTACCTGATGACCCTACCAGGATCCTCTATACTAAATAACACGTTTATATTTTAATTTGCTGCTTAGTTATAGCACTTTATCTATTTTCGATTAATGGCATTTTGTGGGCGTGGCAGATGTCCAATTACTCCCATCTGCAATACCAACCGTCTTACGGTGACAAAGAACACTTGTACCAAGTTTGATCAAAATATCGTAATTTTCACACAAGTGATCGCTTGCACGGGTGGACGGACAATCACACGGATTTCAACTCGTCTCGTCATCCGGATCATTTATATATATATGTCTATATCTAACTCGATTAGTTTTAGATGTTACAAACAACCGTTAGGTGAACAAAACAACATCTAGCAACATGTTGCGAGAGTATAACAATGCAAACAAAGTAAGGGTTACTCGGGATCTGTCACATTTTTCATTGTATTTTGTATTCGTGGCTTCGGGGATCACACAACAAATATAATAAAAGCATAACAATAAGATACGACGACGATCGTTCCACGATTCATTCATCTTCGTTTACAGAAAAATACAGAGGGAAACCCTTGGATGATAACTGTTTATCGTGGAAGCACAATTGAATATGTATAAATAACATAAATATATATAATAAAATAAATCCTTTATATATTCTATCACGAGCCCAATTTTCTATCACGCTGATACCTTACAGTATAATACCGTACTCTTTGCAGATAAAAGGATAAACGAGCACAGTAATACATGCTTTTTATATATTATAAATACACTTCCGATTATATTTTTATTGTAAGTATAAGATGGCTAACCATACCTTGACATTATTTTAGACTCAAAACACGGTCTACGAAATTATTTCGGACATGTCGAGTCGTCAAGATGCTATTGAAGAACGACTCACAAATTTAGAGGACAAATTGCAGTCTTTGCAGGTATGATAAAAATTATCAAAACCAACATACGTATATATTTTTATACTCTCGCAACATGTTGCAACAGAGTATATTAGTTTTGTTGTATATAAATATGTGGAATAATATTATATGTTAAATTTTCTGATTTGTCATTTTAGGATAATTTAGATAGCTTGCCTGACATAATATCTCGTTGTCTAACTCAACATCAAGAAAGGATAGAACAACGCAAGAACTTTCTGCATCCAGATGCAGCAGCTACTTCAGTACAGGCGTCGCCGCAGTTATTGTTCAACGCATCTCCGATGTTATTTCCCCACTCAAGGTTTGTGCAGAACTTACTCATTGCTCATCTATATCCAAATGCTTCTCCTTGCACTTATATTTTCGGTTTCCTCCCTATCCACTTCCACAAAATTTCACACTTTCGTGCAGAAAAATACTTGAAGAAATGCAGTGCTCGAGCAGAAATTCTCGCATTGGCTCTTGTTTCACGTGAATCGATTAAATTTCATGTAGTTTTCGAAAATCCTTTCAAACCAAAGTTGAATATGCAGTATAATAGACAATGAAGAATGATCAAATGTGACCAATGAAGACAAACTGTAGATGTGGTTTTTATTGCCATCCCTGAACGGTTTGTTAACTCAATAAAAAAAACCCTTCTGAAGTGATTTCTCTGGTAATTTTCCGATGCGGCATGAAATTGTAAAAAAAAGTGTGCATTGAAACAACCTACACACAAAATATTCATTAAAAACGTTTTGTCAATTATGAAATCCATATCACAGGTTGATTCAAAAGTAAAAAAAAAAAACAACTTTTAACATAAGCCCAGATGACAAACTTAAAGTCATGCATCAACATAACATTTCTTTTTAAACATACAATTTTCAATAGTAATACTAAGTAACATTATAATGAAATAAAGCTCATTTCGAAAGAACGACTGACACAAATGATATTCAAATGTCAGCATGGAATAACTATGAGAATGCGGATCATTTTAATTATTACTTACAGATCAGACGCAATATGAATTTCAAATTCAAGTCCTTTGCTCAAAATGACATTTAAAATACATACCTTGATAAATTAATATGGAGTAACTTTTAGTGTAGATATCTGTCCTGCAAAAACTCATACTCAATACCAAAAAACTTTTGATCATTTTTTTTTTTAAACCAGTATATTGAATGTTATTAATCGTGATCAAACTGCTTGCTTTTTGCATAGAAGTGTTCCCTCATCCAATAATGTTGCTGCAACATACCATTGGCCAACCAGTCCTATTTTGCCACCTGTATCTAGTAGAACTCCACATTTAGTGCCTGATACTCACATGCCATCGAATGGATCTGCCGCAGTTAATAGCTACGCATCTTCCAATAAATATGGCAGCTGAATAGAAGAAAATGAGTGCTCCACGCCCGTCACAAATATCGAGATGCCTACCATTACGATACCATTATCATTAACATCGACCATGTCAAAGATTGCGAAACCAGAAAATATCATTACCGGAGTCAAATGCAATTCCAATTTTTCATCAAATATCGGTCGAAGAGTACCAAATGCTTTACATTTCATCATGGAGACTACAATTTCTGAAGACGTCGAAACAAATATACAAGATTCGCCGGATAGTTCATCAACACTAACACAACTACAAGAAGCACACTCAGCATCACCAACCAATTGCACAATAACCGCAAATATGGCTACCAATAAATTCACCAGGAAAAGAGAACGTCTATATAATAGCTATAGCTTTATAAATAGTGGTAATAGCACTAATTCTAACGATTTCATTTCGAAAATGGACTACTTTAAGGCTTCTTCGAAATGAAAGCGAACTATCGACTTATGGTATCACCTAGTTCTATTGTACACACACATATTTAAACACATCTACCATTGTGTTATACATACTTAGATAATTTATAATTTATTGTGATCGGTCAACAAAAGTAACTTTAGAAACATTTATGTGTTTTACCAATATATATATAAATTAACCGCAATTTTAGGTTTTTACACACTGTATACATGTATATATTAATGTAGTAAATATGCATACATATAAAGAGTATATATGCATACATATACATACATATAAATTAAAGAAACGCTGTAAAGAAAGAAATGAGATATATATACAGTTAAATATATTGTTAAAGCTTCTAGCGCATGGTGGTATTATATACAGGATAAGTCGATAAGTGGCACAAAAATAAATTTTTACCGAACTATATACACTAAATTAAGTTAAATTTTCCTTTACTTTTATACTACGTAAATACGTAAGGAAGGGCTAAGTTCGGTGTAGCCGAACATTTTAAACTCTAGCAGTCTGCAAGAGTCAATGCCTGAACAATACTTTCAGGTGTTGGCAAAACTTTATGGCATGTTATTAACTTAGAATATAGGCTATATGCTCACTTGGTTTCATCATTAATAATTTCTTTATGTCCGAGATATTTATATTAAAATAAAATCCAACTAACACAAATCGCTATACTCACCACATTAGAAATATTCTCTCTTAATTTTGTTGAAATATCTTTCGTTGAGATACAAGCAATATAAACTCAACCAAAGAAACAAAATTTAAGATATTGGATGTATTAGGAAAAACCTACTAGAGGGGTAAATCATTGTATTTGGAGCATGGGGTTTAGACTAAGATTTAGACCGATTTCATTCATATTAAGGGCTAAACGACATGGTTAAGAAAGTCTTAAATGCTTTAAAATATCACACATAATGACTTATATAAATGGTTTAAAGTCAGTCAGTCAGTCAGTCAGTCAGTCAATCAGTCAGTCAGTCAGTCAGAAATCACTATAGTGGGAATATTGGACTTAGGGAATGTCTAAGCATATAACATTTACTTTTGGAATTAAACTAAATTATGCTCGAGAATATATTTCCACTTAATTTAACTAAAACAACTCAGAATATGACCAATATATCCGGCAGAAAATCTGCTAGAATTACGAAAAGCATATGTAGTTTATGGAGGCTGGTTTAATTCGAGAATCGATTTTACCCATTTTCGCCACCAAACTGTAGTATATCTAAGATTACACGTTCACTTAATTTTGTTCAGATATCGTTTATAATATTTTGCATGATATATATATAACATATATCGAAGTTTGAAAGTCTTATGTTAAGGTTATGGGGCCAGGAAAAGTATTGACCTGATTTTACTAATTTTAACTCACGGCCACAATATTGACATTGAAATATTCTTTCTGAAGTTTAATAATATTTTTTACAGATTAACCGACATTTTTTGTAAAGAGTCAGTAACAGGCTCTTAGGTTCACATATTCAGTATCTGGGGGCTTGAAAAATTTTAGTCGGAAATCGGCCAATTTGGAAGGGAGAGCACATAACTTAAAGCCACTACTTGCAAAGTTTTATTCCGATATCTTCATTGCTGCTTTATTTATATACTGAAAAGAAACAAAATCAGATGGAATTTAAATTTTTCCCAATTTAGTGGTTTTCAACATTACCGTTATATGAGCGGTGGGCGTGGGTTACTAGCTGATTCACTCATGAGGAGAGGCTTCACACACTCCTCCTGTATGAGGAGGTGCTTGAAAAACTTGTTCTCAGCAAGTTTGGTTGATATAGCTTTAGCGGTTTATGTACATTAAACCTATTAGGGCGCGGGGCCATACCCACTTTTTAAAACAATTTAAACCGCAGATGCTCCTCTCTACTTCGATTCCCTGTACCAAATTGCAGCTTTGCATCCCATTTTATGGCTTAGTTATAACACTTTATACGTTTTCGCTTAATGGCACTTTGTGGACGTGGCAATAATCCGATTTCGCCAACACCAACCTCCTCATAGTGCCAAGGAACACGTTTAGCACATTTTATCAAGATATCATTATTTTTACTAAAATTATAGCTTGGATGTACGGACGGACGAACAGTCACCCGGAATTCACCTCGTCTCATCATCCTGATCATTTATATTTATATATATATATAATATATATATATTTTATATATTAAAGTTATATATATATAAATTAAAATATATATATATACTTTCAGATATTACACACAGCCGTTAGGTATGAAAATCAAGTAGTATAAAAATTAAGTGAATTTACAGCTTATTTTAGTAGTTTGTTGAATAAGAAAATGAGTTTCCCACAATATACACATAAGTACATGTAAATATGGATGAAACTGACTCCTTCACTCTCTCATTATGACCAAGAGAAAGGCGTTCTTTATGGTAAGTTTAAAGCATGAATAATTGTGAATTGTCTTATGCTTACCGTTAAAAATTTGAATCTGAATATTCGCTGGATGATTCATATACACTGGACGCAGAAAAACTGGACGAAAAATATTCTCTAATTATCCCTTTAGCTATTTTTAATCTACTTTCTATAATAAACTTAATAGTTTTATTACTATTATTTGTTTGTACTTGGAAATTTGCCCCTACCACCATCTAGTGAATTCTTAATGACACTACCTGCTTATGATTCCACCATGCTTCTCTTTCATATCCGAGGTTTACGAGTTTATGATATTTACACCCAGAAACCTTTAAAGTAACAAACATTCCTCAGTGTGTAAACACAGAAAACTTGTATCTAAAAATTTAACGCTGATATGAGAATCTGGAGTTGCATATGCGTACTTAATGAGGTACAACAACAACAAAGAGGTGATACAACAATGAAAACTTAGCAAAATGATAATTTCGTTTTCAGATATTAGAAAGAGCAATGCAACATAACATAACGAGCATTATTTCTGAAATTAAGCTTAATATTTCAAAAAAAATTCAGTAAAAATATAATTCGCGAGAATGTGAAAATATATTGAAACATATATAATATGTAGTGGTTACTACCCCAATCATACGAGATTTCGCTTAAATACAATAAAAATCCCTTGAATTGTACATATGCAGAAACCTTGCTAAGTAAATCGTAAAACCAAGAATATAAGGGTTCTACTTCAAACGGGAATTGTAATATACATTTTTCTCATTAGCTTCCGATGTACAATTTTTATTAATGTATTAATTGTTTACTGTTACGCGTAAAAATATAATATATATATATATATATAAAATATAATATAGAAAATACGTAACAGAATAACAGAGTAATTATTTTTATATACAACGTGAAATTATTTAACGCTCATTCTTTTTAATTTTGCTTATCTTCCTAAGCTTGCCTTTGGTATATTACTCAAGTTATGAATATCATGTGAAATGTCTATAATGTTAATAACATTAACGATGCCATAAAAAACAGTCTAGTTTAAATACTACAAATTTTCTAATTATAAACACTATGAAGAACGCTATAGGAGAAATATAATGAAGTCATGCAACCCCATTATATGTTTTCCACTTTACCCACGTCATTGATTATCCTGATGTGGATATGTATAGTCATTCCAGATGGTATTAATAAGACAAAACAAAGAGACTTCTTGCAGGAAACATAAAACAAGCTTAACCTTAGCAAGAAATGGTCGCATAAGATCCCCTCAAAAACCAATATTTCATATTCATTTGTACATTTTGAAGGCAATACAAACGAATTATAACTCTGACTAACTTTCCCCGCATGAAATTTCACAATTAATAGGTCTATATAAGTTAATTGGTTAATTGTATTTTAAATGTTTTAATTTATTTTGTAACTGACGAAAGAAGACGAAAAATATCCCGTTATCAATAAAGGAATGACCGATTGCGAGAATATATAAACACATACACACACATACTTATTGTACATTATAATTTTTGAGGCTCAAATGGCGTTTGATCGACAGACCAGTACGAGTTAGTAAATACTAATTACTGCTGACTGTTCATGTGAAAATTGAAATTGTTTTGTTTATAACTGTTTTATTTTGGTTACAATTATACAGAAATCAATATGGATCGACAGGTTTGACACCTGCTTGGCAAATCTAGTCTCAAAAAATCATTAACATTTGTGTGTATATAGTTCTTAATAAAGAGTACTTATTGTATAATATGTAAGTGTATGAAAATCAAAATAAAATGAATGTTTGTTATAATGATAGTGCGAGTGACTTCGGGACGATTTTATTCGTGTGATTTTGTAGACAAAATATTTAAATACTGTTTTACCTTTTTAAGATAAAGGAAAAAAGACTTATATAAGTAATTACATAACAATTAGATAAACAAGCTGTATGAACTGTAATTAACGTGAATCCGTATTACGCTATTTATTGAACATAACACACGCAATTCATTTGTCTGTCAGCCTTAATATTAATTTACCTAATTCTTTTTTTCTTTTTTTTACTAATCACCAATCAATTTACACTTAAAAATTCTCCTCCGCCTATTGTGTATGGCGACCAGCGCGAGTATAGCAGTTGAATAATCAGTCGCCATTTTTGGTGTGTTATGTTTAACTACCATCCTTTGGTATAATAGACATAAATGTAATTTTTAGGCAGCTACTCCAGACCAGTTACCTACAGAATATTGCGAGTTTTGAATTATACATACATTCTACACTTTTGCAAAAAATATGAATAATTTATGTTTTGTTTATTTATAAACGTTTCCAATTAAATTATTTTTTTGTTGCGAAATATTTTCTAACCATTTACAATGTCTCTTGATGTATTAATATTATTAAATTAACATTTAATAAACAATTTATTATATTTCATACATCATTTATTGTTATATAATATAATATTAATTAATGATATTTATGATTAGATGCTGCATGTTTATATGTTGATTGTTAATGAATAGGTTTTCAGATAATTTAAAATTGTCGATATTAATCAGTTTAAGCAGCTAATGCATTTAATGCACCAGAAATTAATTCAAACCTGCTTACACATAAAACTTTTCAACAATTTCAATGAACGTCAGTGTTTTCCTTTTCTACCCATCGCATTTAACGAATTCTTGCATACATTTGACGATTGCTGACAAATACTTTAAACAGTGGATCTCAAAAATTTAAAATCAGGGATATAAAATTCGTCTTCAAATATACTAGAATCAGTAGCCATACGCAATACAAAATACTGTTATAGTAGCAATTTCTGGTAGACCGGCAGCTATATCTAGTCACCTTACATAATTCGTATGATAAATAAAATACATTCAATTCACTTTTATTGACAGCCACAGCATTTGATGTTTCCAAAATTATGTACATGCACATAAATGCGTGTACACCTGCAATTAAAGGCTACAGTTAATCAATAATTGCGTAAATATACCTCATGAACAGCACATTGAATGAATTCAAATATTACATGCAAATTTTATGGAAATCAATCCTCGGCAAACTATTGTTTGTTTTTGAAAAGTTTGAGCAATTCCTTTCTCTTTATGGATGTGGTTCAAATGTTGCTATAATGGATTAAGCTTATGATTTTGAAATTCCGCAGGCGCTCGAATAGCCTCTAAAAATTGTCAAAATTTAAAAATCATTTTAAATTTTATTAGTTTTTCATGACACTTGATAAATTTAAATAAATCAATAACGGCTACCACTCAAAACATATCAAAAAATGCAAAATGAAATGGTGTTCAAATAAACGGCAAATCAAAAATTCCAGTTATAGCACACAACCATACGATTACCTTTGATCTAACATTTGTCTTATATCTTTAAACAATTAATTCCGACTGCTTCATCCAACCAACTATCTTGAACAGTAGGTATCGATTCTTTATTCGTTATTATCACTTTTTACTTGCACTTAGCTAAACTAGCGTGGTCTTGAGTTGAGCTTTTTCAAATATCTTGCAAAGGTGTGAGGGTTAATTATGCATGTACATATGTTCCATTGTTCCTTACTGTAAATACCAGCGCTACCACGAATTAAATGATTTGTTTATTTACCAGTCCGCTTTGAATGACACCATTCTCACCCTTCACACTCATTTTTGCCTCACACAAATTCAACATTCAGTGTGTTCTTGTATATATTTGTATCCATTAAAAATATATTCATATGTATATTAAAATTACGAGTAATCCTATGCTTTTTTACCTTTGACCAAAAAATATTTACATATGTGCAGTCAATGTTGAAAGCATAATTATGATAAAAGCATTTCTTATATAATTTCCATTTGAAAGAATTTCGACAGAAATTATACTCCATACAAAGTAATTAGAACCCGTCAAAAACAACTCATCATTGAAATTAATACATACGAGTTTTTATATTCGGAAGTTGAATTGACAAACAATTAAATTTAATTAATTAAGACTGCGGCTAAAGAAGCTTTATCAACCATTAACGTAAAAATAATACTCAATACCAGCTTTAAACTCTTATGAGCACCAATGTCTGGGTTTCAAAAATGTTGAATACCTAAAAACATATTTACCAAATAGTCAAATCCCGTGCTCGGTCATATATCCAGAAAAAAATCAAGAGTCGAATTTACTACATTTTATTGTAAAAGCCTTTATAAAAATCCTTAAGATTATTAATGTAATTAATTAAACACACTTATTCGAAGCATTTGGTTTGCAACTACAACTTGTACTTAAGTAACAAGTAAAATAGTAATTTTTAAACAATTAAATACGTAACTTTTTATTCAAAAACAGTAAAATTGCACTTAAATTCAAAATTTCATAGTATTCACTGGTAAACCGATATTTTGTGTCGGCGATTCCCAAGCACATAACACATAACTTACAGGTCTCAAAACTAAGATTGATTTCCAATTACGCCTTTATGTTTGGGTATAGTTTTCTGAAATTACAATATTGTATGGGAAACCTAGCTTCTATTATTTAATTGTGCTAGAACTTGAGAAGGTTTAACTTTTTTTGCATTAACGAGTATATAAGAAGAAGAGTGCTTCCTTTACAGCGCTGTCACATTTGTTTTAAACAAATGTACATTTTTATTTGTTATTTATAAAATAATTTCCCTAATTCTCTTCAAAGTTATTAAGTTCGCATTTACATATTGGATATGCAATGTTATATGTAACATGCAAAATAATAGACGAGATTTGAACATTGAATCATGAATCTTACTCGTAATGTTTTTCAAGTTACAAAAACCCAAACTCAACATTTATCCATATTGGTAAAATAGTTCGCAGAATATATTTATTGTATAATAAAAAACTCAATATATGTATATGAAAAATGACGGCAACTAAACATCAAACATCATATGAGCAGCCCTAGTACTAAAGAATAGCGATAAATATTATACTATGGATTTACTGTAAACTTTTGCGAACAACATAAATATTACTTTCCATTTATGTATATTTTATCATAAAATATGTACGCAAGGAATCGGTGTTTCAAATTAAGAGGAAAATAAATATTTCTCTCTTCCGATCTTGTTGTATATTTTTAACCGGAGTTCAGTGAATTTTTATTTTTGCTGTTTTTCATGATGGCAATCAAGACTTGCAAAGTAGATTGGAGCTCCATAAAGTCTGTGTCCATAAATGTTCGTTTGGTACACTTTTTTAAAAACACATCTACGTATGCAAGCCGAAAACGAAAATAACATTAAATTCTGTTTTTAATATGTATGTTTAACAAAGGACAAATAAATCTTTAAGTATGTGAAGCTGCAAAATAACGGTTCCCCAATTACTGATTAACCGATTGTAATTTTTCTTCAAATACCAGCTACCAATTTATATTTAGATACAGTAAATCAATATATTGAACTTAGCTAAAAGTAAACCAAACTGTAGTAAAAATAAATTTATGAAGATATACACGAAAGGACTTGAAGAGTGAAACCTATGTAATTCTGCAAACTAAACGAAGAAACTAAACAAAGAATGTTAAAAAATGGTTAAATAAATTAAAATGTAATTAAAGAAAAGCTAAATGTTGAAAATAAACTAGTATAAAATTAAGTTAAGAATGTTGTTACTCTATATTAGGTAAAAATGTTTTGAAAAAGCTTTAATATTTAGGGTGCCTA